>JAMYHX010000096.1:0-107473 GCA_025529335.1 Rhizopus sp. PT2906 | reverse complement strand
GTGACAATAGAATTTAACGATCGCGAATTTTACTCTTGGCATCAGTGTCAATAATTTTTGGAAAAACTGTATAGCACCTAGTACAAAGCAAATATCATGTCAATGAATTTGACTACTGATCGAGTTGAAGCTCCAGTAATAAATGTCTATAATAGCCTTTATCAAGGATATTCAAAAGTAATGGCAACAAAACTTCGATACAGAGCAACTTCAGGCGACTCGGCATGATGAATGGAGAAGATTACTTCTAGAATTTGTAGGGAAACTTGTAACAGGTATGCTTTCTTAATATCTGCTGTGATATTTGTCAAATAAGTTATAGGTCAAAAATATAAATGCTGTCAAATTCAATAAATGATAGATACCATGAATCAGCATTGCAGGTTTAATATGAGGTATTATGTTAGTATTTAAGGTAAAAATGTAGCTTTATGTACAAAATATATTATTTATATGACGTCAAAGGATGTAATATTCTTTGGCTTAAAGGTAGAGATATGATATGCGTTCAGAGGGAACTAATTGATTTTTTATTTATCTTGTCAGTTTATGTTAAGGTGGGTGTTACGCCTAAATACTCAAACATTATTGCACAGCATAAACATTTTGCATTATCCAGATCCAGTATTTAACTGTAACTAAACAGAAACTATGCAAATGTGGGAAGAGTCACTAGCAAATGAGAGTCTTGAAACTTCTATATTGATTTAGCTTTATTTAACGTGCGTCATGACGTCTGTTGATATTTTTCCTCAAAACAAAAGCTCAAAGATTATCTAAATTGAGTTATATACATAATGAAAGCATTAAAATTCTCATGTCTTTATTATTATTTCACTATACGTTTTCTTTTCATCAAAGCAAGGTGAAAAAAACGTTTGTTATAATTACTGTGTATTAATACAGAATGATTCATCCAAAGAGAACAAGAAGACAAATAAACGCATAGAAGAAGCTAATTTTTTATTATTTTGCTATGATAATTGCATAAAAGTAGGTAAAGCAAGCTTTAAAAAGGCTTAATAAGTTCTATAAAAAAATACCAAGGGTAATATTGTAAAAAATAACACCTCTTATTATTTTGGTTTATTGGTTATTTTTTCTTCGTAATCAAGTATAAAAGTGAAAAGAATTTGTAATTAATTTTTTTATAGGAAAGCTGGAGCTTGGCATTACGGCCCACTTTTTTACGTAGTCGACACTACTTGTAGCTTCATAGTCAAGGTCTATCAAAAAATAATTTTTTATAGCTTTTAGAGTTTTGTTTCAAAAAAAGCATAGCTTTTTCCCCCTCTCCCTTGAAAGATTAAAAAGGATGTAATAAAAAAGGGAGTTATTTATACAATGTAACAATAAAATGCCATGCTTGTAAGGTTTGATTTATTCAAGGTGTACTCTGTTGCACTTGTTCTTATTTTGTAAGTAATAGGCATAAGTTCATCTAAGTTTTATCACTGGATTAGACAAGGTTTATTATTTATAGAGAAGGTGCATCAAATAGCTTAATAGGCTCATCTGTGTACATAGGATGTAGTTGTCTTTCGATATAAGTCGAAAACGTACTCGAATTTGTGCCATAAAAATCGAATCCTTGAGCTGCAATAATAGCATCGATCATGGGAATAAGATAAGATTCTAAGTGAACATTGTCTTCAACAACCTTGATCTTGGTCAGTTCTTTTAGATCAGATTTGAAGTCAGAAAGCACAAAGACACATGGGAAGGTCTTGAATATCTTTTGGAGCAGAGGATGTTCGCGTGGGTTTGGACAATCTGTGGCAATATAAATGGTTGTTTTTGTAAACTGGTTATTTCTTCCATCACTGGATTGGCATTTAAGATGATGTTTTGTGGATGTTCCTAGCCTGGCTTGAAGAATCGTATCAGGAGGATGAGTCACTTGGATGGGTTGCTGAACAGATTCAAGCACAGGTGTATCTCTTAACTGCTTGACTTCATAGTTTGTATCCTCTTTTCTATCATCATCATGCCTGGTATCATATTGTGCCACTTCATCTACTGTCAAATCTGTATACTCATTCACCAGTTGATGGTAAATATCGTCCACATTAATGCTTGCTCGTACCTTAAAGAGTCCATCCCCAACTCTGAGATGGATTCCGACAAATTGCTTAACGCCGCCCAATTGATTGATAATTCGTGATGCAGTCTGAAGTAGTACGGGGTTTTGGAAAACCATGTTTCTTCGTACCCATGTCAACAGATCTTTGTGTTCCTCAGACTGTGCCAGCACACGGTAGGACCCAAACAAAGATCCAAAGTGGATAACCTTGGCTTGAATTGCCTCAAGCGCATCCAATTCGAGACGATGAACAAATCGCTGCAATGGTGTTTGTGATTCGGGAAGGTCATAGATGCGATAGTCAAACGGTGAATTGTCCTTGATGAAATAAATATCGCTTGACAGCTCGTCACGTATCCACTCTAGACTCATGTCGTTGCGGAATATAACTCGTATTTTCTTGCTAATTCCTTCAAAGTCGTAAAAGAACGTCCATGGTACAGACGTCCAGTGCGCATAGTTGAGACATTCTGATGGCAAAGGTTCACCTTCACGAAGCTGTCCGCAATACTCGATGCCATTTTTGGTTTGAAGCAAAATGCGTTCATACATCTTGTCAAATCGTAACCATGGGAACGCAGGACTGGCTAGGTACACAGGTGGCAAAAGTAAGGTTCTGTTCAAATAGGAGGCAAGCAAAAATGCATTTTCTAGTGATATACGCTGATTATGGAAACCTGAATGAGGCAAGTAGGTAATAAACTTTTCTGTTGAATCGGGTTTATGCAACTCAAATGGATCAGGCATCGTCACTGGTATGATGTCATCTTTTACTTTTTGATTGTCTTTTTCATTATAATCTTGTTGATAAAATGATTGCTGGCTATTTACAATAGTATCGGCACTAGTGGATGATGAAGTGCTTGAAAGAAATAGATATAATACTGTCAGACATATAATAGATACAATAGCAATCTGCCTATTCCTCCTTTCCTTCCTTATTGTTGATGATAGAAAGGGATTAGTAGAACTGCCAATGTTCATCCCTCGTACAGTTGCCGAAATGGAGACGAAAGATGTGGTACTATGCTCTCTGAGCCGCGCTTTTTTATTCGTAATTTTAAATTAATAACAATTGAAATAAGATTATTTGAGAATAAATTGGTCAGCTTTCTAGGGTCAAAATATATCGTGAAAAGTTCACATTCACTAATGCATTTCTTGTTCTTGATGGCAATTAGGAGAAATTTGCACATTCTATAAAAGATATTTAGTTTGTAACATGATTACAACTTACAGAACTTCTTTCAGCTATATCACTGTTTATTATGACTTACGCGACCGTGATGCCTCGCAACAGAGATCCCTGAAGTAGGCACAAGCTCCTACCAAGCGCCAAGAGATCGATTTCAACATCATCCTTTGATTGAAGCTTTGAGTTCATATTGTTCATAAATCGGGTTAGCTTCATGCACGTATCATCACACATATCCTGCTTGAAGTCCATGCATTCAGCCAACATTTCCTTATTGAGTTCAACAAGGATGTCTTCAGAGAACATATTCATGCACAGTGGACTGTGTTGGCTAGTGCATAAAAGAAGGATATTAGATAAGGATAAAAGCTCGTGTACAGAAGATTCGATAAAGAGCAACTGATTAGTAGTCTTGTTGATGACGGCTTGTTGAAATTTTATGAATAACTTGACTACGTTCGTGTCTTGGAACATCCATGGCTCCAAAGGGGAAATGTTTTCCACGTCATCTGTCATGGTCTCAGTAGCAGCGAAAATGAATTCCTGCTAGTGAGCTGCTGCACCATCAGTTGTTCCTATAGTATCAGTTATGGTATTTGTGGTATGAGATATGGGCATCGTGGTATCAGACATCGCCGTAGATGTTGCAGTACCATGTAAAGATGAGGAGTTGTTTGCAGTTATCGATGATGTAGTGATAGAAGTGGGAGCTGTGGATGTGAGTGCTACGGTTTCATGCTCAATGACTTCTTGTACACATTTAGCGCAACTGTCGTGTGTAATAAGTTGGGTTTTTCGTCGTGACCTTTCTAGCCAATAGAGCTTGTACTTAGGACACATTACATGCACCAGAAAATAAGTTAATACTATGGGCGCTTCCTTGGGGCGCTGCCTAGGTTGTCACTATACAACGTCACATTACCAATGTCTCTGCCTAACGTAAGGCTGTCCAGTTCACTCTCTATGATATAAAATACGATGTCATCATAATTATACGTGTTCTTGCATCTTTGTTGATAGTTTGGCAACATAAAATTAAAATAAATAAATAACATTTCTTTTTTATCTCTTCTTCTTGAAAAGATAAACAGACCAAGATGATCATTTTATAAGCTCATGTTTAGCTTGACGCTACATATTGAAAAGCTTTGTTGGATTAATAGGTAGAGGTAGTGCCTGTAATATTAGTCTAATTTCTGGTGCATGCAGTGTTTCCCAAAAAAAAAAAAAAAAAAAAAAAAAAAAAAAAAAAAAAAAAAAAAAACATTATGAGGAAGAAAATTGATCTTTTATTGACGGGTGAAATTCTCGATGACAAGAATGAAGTAATAGATATTGAGCTATCGTCCATTGAAATCAATCCTGCGTGTGTTGCTGATGACATTGAGCAAGTACAATTTAACAAAAATGTCTCCTATATCAGTACCTTATACATGGTGGTGAAAATAGAGACACAGACGACATGAAAGATAGTGTTAGTAGTGAGAATAGCGGCTGTAGTAATAAGAACAACAGCATCAGTTACAACCAAGATAGCGAGCATACAATATCTATGGATATTGTTGGTCTAAACGCTTTCTTTTATGATGTATATCAGTACGAAGACGTGATTGTGGCTGTGAAGGAAAAAGAAAAGGAATTGTTCCTACCAGCTGATGAGGATGACTTTGGGGAGTTCATAATGGGTATAGCTAGGATCAGTTACTCTACTATGTTGTGAATATTCAAAGAACTGGATCTTGACAGAATGGTTTTTAACTCTTATGTTTTATTAGAAATTCATCACCAACGCTTACAAGAATTTGAAAAAAGCGTCGAAAAAATATAAAAGAAGAATTTCTAAGAGAAAAAGTAGGTTGCTTGATTCTGACGAAACAACATTATCATTTAATAATATTCCATTGCAAACATTCTACACTTCAAAGCGCTGATTTTTTTAAACAAATAAAATGGGTGGAGACAGTAGTGTATTTCAAGGTGTCAAAAAAGAAACAGCAAAAATGAGCGAACTTGATCGAATATAGAAAGAGCATCAGATCTAAATGGTACAATTGCTTGTAGTATGGCGTGGAAAGTCGCAGTTGGATCATGGAGAGCATCATTAAAGATGGCCCACCAGTGAGCTTTCCAAATGTGTAGTACGATGCAATTGATATTACTACTGATCGAAATGAGTGAGATTTATCACTGTGGAGACTTTGGAGCAGAAATGATCTGATGAATGATGCTGGTCGAAGCGGGATTGTGCAGGAAATGAGGTAATACTGTTCACAAAATTGTTTACAAATGGTGATATAGAAGAATGTACATGTACAAATAATGAGGAATAACAACTATAAGTAGTGAAAGTTAGAAATAAGGAAAGGAAAGTCTCTTAAGGTAAGTAAAACTCAGAGTGAAAAGAAGAGTAAAAGGAGTGAAATACATAAAGAACACTGTATTCATTTGATAACGCAATAAACGTATCTTTTACTTTAAATATCAACCTTTATAAGACTATCCCTCAAATATTGAGGTACCTCTTTCGCAAATGCAAGAGGTTGTTGATACCTTTCCAGAGAAATATACCGTGAAGTGGAACGTTGGAAAGCTGTATAAGCCTAAGAGTCAGCATATTAAAAAGAAAGCAGAACAGAAGAGTAAACAGGCTGATATTCATATTAATGAATGACGTTGAAGAGGACTACCTCTATAATATACAAAGGCTGATGCTAAATGTTGGTAGGATGGTTCCTGAAGAAAGAAGAAGAAAGACGAGGCAAATAAAAGCCGACCAAATCAACATGGAATGAATTCCTGATATGATTACACCTGGAGTTTACCTGGCCCGGTCGTTCAGCATGAAGTCACTGTACTGAAAAGCGAAATGAAGAGCTGCACCTGTAACAATTTGAGGTACAATAACATTGCTTGTAAGCATATGTATTTGCTCAATCGTTTACATGCTGGAATAGCTCATTTCAAAGGTAAATTGCATGTGTATATATTTGTAAACAATATATGCTAAAGGTTACTTTCATTTATAAGAAAATACTGTATCACTTGAGCAAGTAGACACGGTTGTTCAAGTTGATGCTATTAACACTGCTGCTGAAACTAGAGTTGTTACAGAACATTCTTCAATGTCTCAGGATTATCTAACAGCTGAGATGGCCAATCTTCTTGCTGCTTATCGCTCTTATAGAGAGAAACCGTACCGTTTAACAGATGAGCAAATAGCAAATATAAGATTAGGTACAGAGTTATGGTTGTCTGAGGTTTTTGTGGACAAGGTTTAGTTTAACCATTTCATTGCATTCTTGAAACCATGAGTTGAGTGAATAATAATTAAAAAAAACTATTGCATTTTATTTTATTTGTTGCCAAAGTAAAGTGCTACGTTATCGTTTGTAGTCTGCAGCTTTACTGAACCTGGGTTAGCGGGTCGTCCATTTATACCAATAAAGCGTTCACCAATGACATGGCCTCTGTCAATCCATTTTATAACAGTCCTTTCGTAGTGATCCGAAATGGTGATTCTTTGTGATATACCTGTCTTTAGATCGAATTGGCCTTCAAAATCAGCGGGCTATTATTTAAAAAAAATGAGTAAAAAGTTACTTGTATTCTTGTTGATATACCATATTGGCAACGATGCGTCCATTAGTTGTCATTCCATTAATGACAGGGTTACTAGTACCGGCAAGAAGTTGAAACTCGAGTTCGTCGTTGGTTGTAGTAGCATTCAAAGAATGGCCAATTTGAGCCTCATTTATAGAAACAGGACCATTGGAAGTATGCAAACGCACTTTATCAGATTGGATCTGATTGAGTTTAATAGGTCCATTAGTGGTCGCAATATCAATTAATTGAGCGGCTTGAATGTTTTGATCTATATGGATTCCTCCATTGCTTGATACTATTATAATAACAATAGATTAGACAATTTGTTATCGTATTGTGATGACTTACCCAGTATGACCGAGTTTTCAGCTTTTAAAGGATGACTGATACGAATGCGACCATTCGTTGTACGTAATGTCAAATCTTTTCCATTCCAAGCACAATCAAGGTCGATTGGTGCATTGCTTGTACTCAGTTGAAGAGCACTTGTATCTAATCCCTGACTTTCTATATGAATGTTTGAATTTTGAACGTTCACTTGAATAAGTTCTGTTTCATCAGCGACATAAACAACGGCTTCAAGACTGACGCATGATCGATGTAGACTCTGCCTAGGCACACGAATCTTAAGATTCGATTCGCCAGGTTTTTGATCAAGTACAACAGAGATTTCATTGGCAATTCTGGATGAGACTGAGCCCGTGAGCAAGACAGTGCCTGGAGGTGTGTCCTTGGTTGGGTTCTTGAGTATGATTTTACCCGATGTTAGACTGCCTTCGTCGACTGTGATACGCAAGATGGATTCATAGTCGAAACGCCTTGGTAGTTTCGGCCAGTCTATACCATCATCACAGCGTACACTACGAGTCGATCCACCAAGGATTTCTGTCAAAGTAACAAAAAAGACCATGGCAGTAATAAAATACCAAAACATTTTGCATATCCTTTCACAACATGATGTGTTTATCTTTACAGACTCATCCTCAACAGGAGGAGGATTAGATTCAGCTACTTTTTAAAAATATCAATTTATGCCCAGAATTTTTTGTACAGTCAATCAAGCATACATACACCTTGGCGGGGCTACCCAAGGCCAAGAGGGCATAGAAGAAGGCTGTAAAACATCTGGTGTGTTGTGATAAGGAGGCTGAGGAAATGAACCATAGGTGGGATAACCTGTAGTTGGACCATGTGGATTGTTGTTATCATAGTTTAAAGGTGGGTATACTTGAGGCTGTGGGGGGTAAGGTGAGATGACATCACTTTGAGCCAATTCAAGAGGTGGTGCACTAGGTGCATGATTGTCGGTATCGCTTATAGCAGGAGGATAATTGGCATGTTCAGAATAAGGTGGTGGTGACTGCCAGTAAGGTGTCTCGGCATGGTCTTGGCTATTATCTTTCTTATTGGGTGTATTATGTCGAGTAGCTGATGTATGAAAAAAATTGGGTTCAATTCGATTATTAGATGAAGAAGAATCGTTCGGAAAGGACTCTTTTCCGTACATTGTTGAATAATAAAAAGTAAAAACAGAAAAAAGAGAAAAAGGGACCTCTGGGTTTTGGTCAAAAGGGAAAAAAGACAATTCAGAGACAGACAAGGAGACACAAAAACCTGTACCAACGAAAAAAAAAAAAAAAGTTTCGCATGACTCTCAAATGGGGTGTCCAATCCTCCTTTTGGATCTTTTTCACAAAAACGATTATTCAATCTCAGGCAAACAAAGGTACGTTGTCCTCAGCTGAAGTAGAGGTTCTTGAACGACGACAAAAGGCATAGTGAATCTGAAATGCATCAAGTTCACCTCTGATGTTGTTGTTACCGGCACGATCAAGAAAAGAACATTAACCTTTTTCAATGTTTTATTTATCTGTTTTTTACGCTTTGTACAGTATTAATCTATTCTAATAAACTCAATCATCAATTCACAATGTTCAGTGTGAGGGAAAAGGTCGATTGACACAGCCCTTACTGGTCTAAATGGAATTCCTTTGGCTCGATTTGAAGTAGGTCTACACAATCTATGGTTCAATCAGTAAGGGTGTACTACCGCAGTAAAACTTGGTTTACCCAATGAAATTTTGCATTGCCTGTTTAGCATCGCAACTAATGTAGATTACTTTTTTTATCTGTGGAGATTCTCTAACAGCGCGTATGACACTAGGATGAACACCCGCTCTTGGTGGATCCAATACAGCAACGACTTGTTCGTTTCTTTCATTAGTCACAATATCAATCTTGTCTTCTACTTTGCTTGCGTAATATTGCACATTGGTAATATCTATATTATAGGTTAATTTATGCACGCATAAGAGAAAAAGAAAACTTACTGTTCATATGAGCATTGGCCTTTGCATCAACAATAGCTTCAGGGATCATTTCGATACCAATCACCCTATCTACGGTCTTGGCCATAGTGATACCAATGGTACCTGTTCCACAACAAAGGTCGAGCAAAGTTGTCTTTTTATCTTGGCTTATATTACACCACTCTGCGCATTTTGAATACAATAATTCCGTAGCTGGTGTATTCACTTGAAAAAATGCACTACTTGAGATTCGAAATCTACAATGGGGATTAGTATCATCCAACATTATAAAGTGACAACTTACCTGCATCCTAAAAGATGTTCATAGACGTAACCATCACCCATGAGTATCTCTGTTTGACCTTTGTCTGTAATACCATTCGATACGCCATTCCATGTTTGTAGCATCAGGGTAGTCGTATTGATTTCTGGCTTCAGTTGTGTCCAATAAGCTCTTATTTTTTCCTTTTCTTGCTTTAGTTGATCATCACTTAATTCATCAGTCTTCATTTGTATCAATATCATGACTACAAGAAAATAAGCAACATATTCTTATGATCTCTTTCTCCATACTATCTCCTGTTTCTTGTGTTTTAGTCATGATGGATCTCCACACACCAGTCTTTGCTACTTTATCATAGACATCATATTCAGAATCTCTGACATATCGCTAACCACTTTATCAGAAACATAAAGAAGAACAAAGAATGATTACCTCCATTGCTCTAACAATTTCCTTTGCTTTATCAGATACATGCAAACAATCGTATGGTTCTAATACAGCTGTCACCCCATCTCGATACTGACCTAACAGGAACCCTACCGTGCGTTCGCCTTGAATGTTTTTACCAATAGTGAACTCACATTTTGTCCGGTATCCATGAGTGATAGGGGATTGTATTGGATCAAGTATTTGACATGCATCATCTGGACTACATACACTCATTATTTTACTATTCCTCCTTTTTCGCAATTCCTTTTTTTTTTTTTACTTGTCACTTGTTGTCCAGTTTATTTGTGCTCTTGCTTCTTCACTCAAGTCAGGCAACGCATTCAGCTTTTTCCGTAAATCGCGCAAATGACGTACGCCTGCTTTGTGTTTCTTGGCAATCTGTTCTTCATATGACAATCTATACAAAGGCTGTCTAGTTCGTTTATCCATCCAGTAATAGATATAAAGTTACTTGTGCAGTGGTGTTACTTGATCAGCCAATCTTTGAGCGGGTGTTCTTGTATCTTCTTGTTCAATAGTTTTGTTGACTTTAAATCGATCTCTAAACTGTTTCTCAGATACCTTGGTATATTCTGTGGATAACAGTCTCTTTTTGAACTCTTTGCCATTTAGTTTCTCTAAAGCTACTTTTGCTTCTTCTGCTGTCTATCTTTTATAAGTATAACAAAAGAAAACCAAATAAAGAAACATACCTCAAAATTCAAGTAGGCATACTCCCACATGGGCGCCTTTTTGAATTTGTGTAGATTGTGAAGCTTAAAAAACTGTTTGATCGATGCTAATTCATGTTTAGGAAGATTGAGTACTTTGACTCGATGAATAAACGTTTCTGAGGATTCTGTTGTATGCATAAAAGCTTTTGCAAGTAGATCTATTTTAAAAAGATCGCTTTTTATTCTACTTGAGCCCAATTTGAACATGCAAAGGAACTAAAGCATACACAATAGCCCTTTTTTTTTTCTTTGAGCGGGATGAAGCAGTAAAAAGCCCAAAATAGGAATGATGTGTGGCTGACTGAGCTTGAATGAAGAAAATCGATAAAACGACAAGCAAGTTCTTTCTCTACATTTATAACCAAAATGAGGCAAGTTGTGTGTGTGCTTTGGATGAGCATGTAAAGAATCACTATTAACACTTTTGTACAACAGTTCTTCTTCAAAGAATAATGGATATATATTTGAACAACAAAATGACGTTCGACTGAATGAGCTTGGTTCCAAAATATCAGCTATTAAAAACGTAAGCAATATGCAAGTAGAAAAGATATAATAAACTTTAGAAAACATTTACTGTTCAATAGATAACTATTGATATTCACCAAGACGTGACTGATCAAGAAAGACTGCTTGATGAATCCGTAAATATACAATAACAAGATCAACACCTTACTGAGTATTTTGATAGAACCATCATTTTAGTGGATTAGGAGCAACACTTTCAAATTCGTTTGGTAGGATGAATCGAATGGTATCAAAGAGACATCAAAGACAGTTATGCTTTTATGTGACTGTGACAATATGTATCTTTTTCATCCTCTATTATGGCTTACCATGGGTTGGTGGTCTATTTGGATCCGATAATACTAGTAATGATGATACACTGTAATAAATAGAATTCACTGCACTAAAGAGCTATACTTGATGTAAAATCTTGTCGTGATATAGTAAAAAACCAGGAGAGCAAAAGCTAAATATCTTTTTGATGACAGCAACTACTATGTTTTATTCATAATAAATTATATCACTAAATAGAGCACTTCATTTGGCTATTTTATCAAGTATAAACCAGGTGAACATTACGCGCACGAGGGAATTCACAAGAAGGTTAATGCTACGGGCACATTCTCTAGGCGCTACATGTGGCGTCACATTATAACTGCATGCCACCAAAATGTCTACCTCCATTTGCAGTTGCAGCAACAGCAATGTATTTTCCAAAACAACTCCACCTAGTGTGATGCACCATCTAATAAGCTTACCCTTCCTAATCTATCTGTACCAGTTCGCTGTATATAGATGAATCAATAATAAACTAAGAAAGTCTTTGATAACCTTGGTAGTTTATTTAAGAGAATAAAATAGGATACACACGATTCAAAACCAATAACAATTACACTTCAGTCGATTATCAACCCTTTCTTTATTATTTAAAAGATAATGATTTTTTTTTGAAAGAAGATAAATGTGGTCAGCACATAAATAACACGTAACTGATAAATTGATAAAGACTTTATATAAATAGCTTGATCTTGACTTCTCTGTTTTTCTCTTATAAATCCTCTTCTTTATAACATAAGTATTTAATATCAATGTAAATAACAGATTTATTAATCATTTTTTTTATTCATTCTTTTGCTTCTGATGGATTCTCTTTTATTATCATTTGTTGTCTGAAATTATCATTTTTTTTTTATCAGTGTGCGAATAATTTGTGAATAAAATGTAGTTGATCTGTCAATAATTGCTGTTGTTGAGCTTGCTGCTTTTAGCAAATTCTATGACACTCAAAATTCCACACAGTCTCTTTTTGTTATGAATGGTTAAACTATTATGCCTGTCCATTGAAAAATCAGACTTTATTGTATCGATGAATACACATATAGGATGTTACAGATATGAAACGAGTCCAATTCATGAGGAGGAAGAGAAAGCCTTCGTGTTGTCATTTGCTGTTGATCAACAGCAAATGCAGGACAGGACAGGTGAAAGAAACAACACTGATCGTGCAAAAAAATCAATTGTGTCGAACCTTCAAGTGGCACGGCTTCTTGCGACCTTTAGATACACTAAAGAGCTGGTCGAATTTTTGAGTTGATGAGGTTGGAGCATGGCGATTTTTCGCAGCTGCAACGTCATTGAAAGGCACACTCGATGAAAAACAAGGTTTTGCTACTTGCACAGCAAACAGCATATCTATCGTATTTATCTTATAAACACTCCATCTTGTAAAAGGTTATTTGAAGAAAGAAACATATAAAGGACTGCCTACAAAATATGTTATTTTTAAACGTGCCATACCCAGTTCTCATCGGCCGTGATTAATCCATGCAATAACCCTGTTTTCTTGTAAAATGGATAATGAGCCCTCTTTCGTCTCAACATAATAAATAGATTATTACAGGTTTATCGACCCATGCTTCTCTTATAATTTAGTGTTGTACATGGCGTTGTGTGGGTGTGGTTCGTCTAGTGATGTTTGCTGTGCAAATAACAATACCCTTTTCAACTGGTCAGCCACACCATTGTTAATTGGACAGCGACATAAATTTTAATTGGCTTGCTGGAAGTACTGTAATACAATCTACTCTTTAAAAGGCAATGACTGCTCCCCTTCCCAGATTGGTTGTTTGAATTGCATTCTCTCTTTACCAATCAAGTGTTGAGGTGTCCTCTTCGTATGTCAACAATGTCTGATTGTGGGAGTAGTACATTGTTCGATAGAGGTAGATCCTGGATGTATTCTACAAGATTGAATTCATTTTCGGTAACGTTAAAACACAATTAAACTTTTTTTCTTTAAAATCTAGTGCTATTCAATATTTATTAACCTAATTATCTTTTTTGAACCTTAACAAAAATATTTGTACGAGATATTGCAAGATATAAAAAAAAAGCATAATATGAAACATGTCCAATTTGCTTTTGAGTAAAGTAATCATAGATAATGATAGATCTATGCACTGAAGCTCATACAAAGATCATGGCAAGAAGTTGATGATAAAAATAAGCTTACATCTCATTTACAGTTACAAGCGAAATAATCCTAGTCATTAAATTGCACATATGGATAAATATAGAATAATGGACACTCTATGCATTAAAGATAATCAACCAGTTTCGGGTTGTCATGACAATCCGAACAAACAAAAAAGAATATTTCATTGTCTTACAACTATTCATTTTACAATTTCATGCTTTAAATAGTGGTGTTTTTAGTTCTTTAATGCATTTATTTCAACTTATTCGTGTTACATTACATAATATACACTTTATTTTTCTCTGTTTGTTTGTCTTTATATCACAGACTCTCATCCACACGTTGGCCCTTTCTATACACTTATTCAATTGGGTAAATTACTACTCTGTCATCAAGGCTTTGATCATAGTATTAAAGATGCCCCAATTTCTCTATTTCTCAAACAGGAACTATTGCCATTGTCGGTGATTTCTTATTTTATTGGAAAGGGAAATCATGCTTGAATACAATTTAGGACGGAGTTTATGTACAACAATAAAGAACACATTTCCTTTTCTCATCGTTCCCCCCTCCCCTCCTCCTCCTCTCTTCTCTCTCTCCTTCTCCTTTCTTTCTTTCTTATTTACTACTTTCTTTCTTCATCTTTATTTCTTTCTGTTTATTTTATGCTTATCTAATTAAAGTATTTATTAATTCTTTTGATTATTTTACTTTATTCGATCTCATCATTTATTTGTCTGTAAATACAAATTTTTTTTTATATAAATTCTCTTTTTTTAATCTTTCTATTTTGTTCCTCCTCTCCTTATTCTCCACACACACACACACACACACACACTTTTTATTTTTATCTTCATCTATTTTCGTCTGTATCTTTCCTTGTAAACTCTATCCTTAAAAATGGCTACAACCACTCTACAACACGCTAATCCAATTTCACTTCATTCAGCAACGGATGATGAAGATATCGCTTTATCAAATTACCTAACAAATAATAACACTTTACAACAGGTATTGTTACACAACATAACCCTTTATGGTTATGATTTTATTTTTATATTTATTTCCCTATTGCATATTTATTATTAAACAACGTGTCTCTTTATTAGTCTCCATGGATACAACACGGACGACCAAGGAAGCCTAGCAATAACTGCTCAATCTCATTACAAAAGCCAACATCGACTCCTATAAGACCCAAGCCCAGTTCATCTGAGAGACGAAAGAGTAATCTCAACAATACTATCCTGCCATCACAGGAAACTTTAGCACCAAGGCGGCCTTCGATTGCATCTTCCATCCAATCAGGCGTATCAGAAGTATCGACCAGTTCAAAAGTGTCATTTTCAAAAAGGCTTCGAAAAGTGTTTAGTATGAGCAACATCAAATCTAACGACAAAGATTTGTCCTTTTTGAGAGAAAGGAATGGGTCCAATGCATCAGTTGCTTCATCTGCTTCTTCTGTCATGACAACCGAAAGCACAGCAAGTAAACTTTCTTTCAGAAGAAGATCCATTGCCTCTCTTACAAATCTGTTTCAAAAGAGTTCGATACAAGAACCCATTATGGAAGAATCAAACAATAATGAAGGCACAAAAAAGAAACCAGAATTAAGGGTCGATGTGAATCATAAACGAAAAGGCGGAATGAAAGGTAAACGCTATTGATTGTTGTATCGAATTGACATAACTCAATGTTGTTTTTTTTTTAGCTCGTAATTACAATAATACTCATAACAATAATAATTATCATAATATAACTCCTGATTCCCCAAATTCAGCAGTATCATCCCGTTCTTCATTTTCCCGGCTACCTCCTCCTGTCATCACAAATAACAGCAATCAACGATTCCCTTATCATCCTGAAGGACTACCTTCACCTACGCCCTCTTCTTCATCCTCGTCTAATCGACATCCAGATGAAGTTTTCAAAAAGCCCAATCCTGTTGGACTACACTATGGTATCGGCTTACACTCTTCACCTAAATTGAAGCCAACTGCTTCTTCTTCTTCAAGTTCTCTTGTCTGTACAAATCGAAGAATCCAATTCTGCTCTACTATTCAGGTCCACGAAACTTTCTCGGCAAGTGATTATGATCGTCGATGTGATGCAAACGCCACTTGCCAAAAACTCACACCAGTGATCGCTATGAAGATCAAACAAGAACTCAATGAATATAAATTGACTGAAATGGAAGTTCATGTCGAGAGCAGACAATATACTCACTTTTTCTTGTAATACAAATTCTCTTTTTTTTTTTTTTCCTTTTCAATAAATGCATGTTTTTGGACCTTTTTTTTTACATATAGGGTTCTTTATCTCTTGGGCTTTAATCTATTGTTTGATAAAAAAAGGATCTCTTTGACTTAAAAGTATATCTGCTATTTCTGCTTCCAATTAGGATCATTTCGAGCTAAATAAAGAAAAATGGCGCTAATGTATCATCTCAATTTCATACACGTTTTATATAAAAAAAAAACAGAGTTTTCCCATAGGTTGATCTGTTAGTTTAAACATGAAAAGAAGGGAAAAAGAGGGGGGGGGCGAGAAGAACACTTTCTAATTGGGCAAAATTTTTGCCACTTTTTTTTCAAAGCTGGGTTAAAATAATGAAAAATACAAGTCACAAAGTGACAAGCCAGGCTTAGGCCCCTATTTCAACTTGTCTTTCTCTTTTTTTTTTATAGAACGAGGACAAGCCAAATGTTTTCAACAGTATCCAAGCAGACCCTCAAGCTGTCCCGTTGTGCTTCCAAAAGAACCAACGTAATATATGAAGCAACAATATAAAATATTCAAAATTAACCCTCAAACGTAGATCTCAACAGCGGTTCGACAGGCCTCCTCTACAGCGTATAAGGAAGCACTTAAACTGATCGAAATCGACAAAAAGGAACGATTGAACATGCTGAGTCGAGTTGAAAAGGAAATCACTCGTTTGTCAAAAAGTAAAAAAAAAAAAGAAATGGAAAAAAGTATAGCTTACTGATTGAACATATACACACATACATATATATAAACACGTACAGACGGTTCACCTACTCAATTGGCAGCACTTCAAGCCTTAAAGTTTGATTTACAAGTAAAGGCAGAATTAAATGAACCTGAAGTTCAAAAGAACTTTAAGCTTGGAAAGAGTAAGCTTAATTAATTCAAAAGAAAAAAAAAACAAGAGCTAATACTCCTTGAAACAGTTGACATGTCAAAACCAGTATATCGTTACATGCGTCAAAAGCAGTTTGAAAAGGAACCCAAGCAAAAACTAATGGAACGTCTAACTCAAATGAATGTCATTCCTGATATCTTACCTCTCGATTTAAACCCATCGGTTCAAGTCAACATCAACCTGCCTGAAGGAACTGTGGAGCCTGGTGTCTTTATTAAACCTGAACAAGTAAGCAAGTCTTTTTATCCTATTGTAGAAACTAAACAATGTGATGATAGAGTATTGAACGACCAGAAATTGAAATCACCAACTTCCATACTGAAACACGATTCTATACCATCATGTTGGTCGATCCAGGTAACCCAAAAGAAATCTTTAAAACGAAATATATTCACGCTATGTATAGATTCACCTGATGTGGCTAACAAGACTTATCAGCAACACTGCCACTGGTTATTGTAAGTCTTTTATTCTTTTCATACACATCAACTAATCGATCATTTGAACAGAGCCAATGTCCCATTGTCAGCTACAGAATCAATAGTGACAGGTGGTGATGTTGTATTAGACTATGTTCCACCTCACCCTCAAAAGGGAACTAAATATCACAGATACACCCTGATTGCATTTGAACAACCTAACGAGGGTCAGGACAAGGTTGATCTTCAAGTAAATCAACGAGAGGCCTTTGATGTCAAGGCATTAGCACAATCTTATGGATTGAAGCCTACTGGTGCCTCCTTCTTCCGTGAAGTATGGGATGAAACTGTCAGCAAGATCTACAGTGAAATAATCAGTAAGTGATAATCACACTATTTGAGATGTTTAACTAATCGTTTCTATAGAAACACATGAACCCATCTATGGCAAGCCTCCCAAGACACACCTTGTTATTCAAAAATCCGTTTTTTAGAGAATTAATAAAAGTAGATAATTTTTCTTGTATTTTTTGATACTTTGACATATACACTATTTTCATAAATTATTCGCACACATTACAAGGTCAATAACAATCAATGCTTTAGTTGATTTTCTATGTCTTCTTTATTGTTTAAAAGACAACATGTAATAATTTATAAAGTGGGCTTGATATTTTTGAGAAAAGATAAATGTGGTCAGCACTTAATAACACACGTAACTGAAAAAGTTGTTAGAGACTTTTTTGGACTAGCTAGCCCTAAGGTATGTTATATTCTTTACTCTTGTAAGAAACTGACGTGTAGTATTATAGATCATAAAATCGAAAACAGTACCGGCGCTAGCTAGGCGTAGTTTGGTTCTTATCAAACTTTGGTCCCGTACACTCCTTCAACCTCTTCTGTTCCTTTGGCCGCTCTCTATGCTTGCAATCCTCTCTTGTCTCTTGCTTGCTCTTTCCGGGCTGGTTATTGCCAGCCCTATTTGGTGCACTAAGATATTAATAATCTCTTGCTTCTCTTTTTCTCTTATAAATCCTCTTCTTTATAACATAAGTGTTTTATATCAATGTAGATAACTGATTTACTGATCATTTCTTTATTCACTCTTTTGCTTCTGATGGGCTCTCTTTTATTATCATTTATTGTCTCATTTGTTGTCTGAGATAACCATTGTTTTATCAGTGAATATAGTGTACAACACATCCTGTTTGAACAGTAACACATCTGAATTCAAATTTCTATTTGTCTGAAAAACTGATCCCGACCGTAATTTTACTTTCCTTTTGTCTTGTGTTAAAATGTCAACCAACTCTGGTATTACTTCTGAATCACTCAAGGCAGCTATTATTGAACGCCTTCAAGCACAGCATGCTGTAAATTGCTATTCTCATTTATTGCTGCTTGAACTAAAAACAAGATAGGAAGTTGAGGATTTGTCAGCAGGTTGTGGACAAATGTTTGAAGTAGTGATTGTGTCGCCTTTGTTTGAAGGAAAGCGTCTTTTGGCTAGACATAAACTTGTTAATGAAGCATTAAAAGAAGAAATCAGTAAAGTACACGCTTTTACTCAGGTAATAAAACCTTTGGAATCAATGGTCAGATTCTGATGTTTTTTTTTTTTTTTTTTTTTCTTGTAGAAATCTTTTACTCCTGAAGAATGGGAAAAGAAGAAGCAAGCATAAAGTTGTTGTTGAATAAAAAAAAAAAAAAGATATTGATTTATATAAAAAGAAAGACAGACAAATAGAAAGAGAGAGAGAGAGAGAGAGAGAGAAAAGCAATAGGTTGATTTAAACCATTCAGGATACGCATAGAGAAAGAGGGTATTAACAGAGGGAAGGAAATGACAGCCATAGCATGCAAAAAGCAGGGAAGAATGACTGCTAAGGATCTACAAGGCATACATCTAAGATATAGCCATGTAAAAGACATTAGATGAACGTTTATATAAACAATTATACTTTATCATCCTTATCTCTTCACGACTTTAACTTCTCAAATTGATCAATTGTAAAGATATAATAATTGTGCCTGAATTGGGGTGAGCTGTAAAGAGAGGATAAAGCCAAGTGTGTCAAAAGGACACCAATTTACGTATTTTGCTGACTTGTATGGCTAAGAAATAAGAAATAAGAATTCTTTTTTTATTTATCTTTTTCACATATTTATATTTTGTGGAAGCTGCATCTCTTCACTAGCTGACAATAACCGTCTTAGTTCATTATATATTTGTAACAGTCTGTCGTTATTTTCAAAAGTTAAATGTATACGACTTTCTAAAGCTTGTCTGCATACATTTGTGATGCTTGTCAACACCTTATCCGTTCTACCTCTAGCTTCAGATGGTACTTCTGATTAAAGCACATCAGAGCTATCAGTAACTGCTTCGGTATGATTATTCTCCACAGTATTCAGGATAAGTATTGTCTCATCCATGGTATGAACCCTCAAGCTAGAGTCAATTTCTAGGTAATGTCTTGAGTACACTGGAGCATTTCTCATTACAATTATAACAATCTACGTTGGCTGTAAACTACACAGCTTTTGTCGAAGCGATAAATCAAATACATATGCTTATAGGTACACCTATTTCGTTGAAAGTTTATACAATTACATGCAGTCATCATTCCTTGCTCAGTTGATATATCGTATACAACTTCCGTCGTGAAAGACTTGACAATATAACAAACCTCTTCATCGATATACACTTTCTGCACCATATCCTCTACTGACATCTCATTGATCTCTTCTGCTGCAATCATTCTCTTTCTTGCCTCTATAGTCTCTGAGCTCATACGTCTGATATTAGCAACCATCCTTGCGGTATTGTGCATAAAGCTGGCATGAACATCATCAATCAAGATTAAGATTAAGCGATCCAGTCTTCTATTCTTCTTTCTTTGTAAGTGGTTTGTCTTCAATTGGTTATGCCAACTCTCAATATAGTTGTTCGTTTCCATATTGGTAAAAATTTGTAGTTGGTAGGCAGCAGACCAATGCACAAACTTATCATCAACAAGGTACTTTTGGGTAAAGTGAACTATGAAATCCGTATGTACAGAAAACTCCTGTTGGAAATGTAGCAGCTTCTGGGTGAGCATTTGGGTTGAACTTTTCTACATCAAACTCTTAAGAGCTGCTATTATGCTTCTATGGTCAGCATTGTCGGCAGAGGCGCTTCCTAGCTTGATTTTCTTGCGTATTTGATTCATCCAAGCTCTATTGACATGTTATTTCCTTTAAGCAAGGAAGTTGTTGATCATATCCAAGATTCTTGATAAATCTTAAAAAGCGTGCAACTGAAATCATTGAATGATCGTTAGTAAAGGAAAAGGCAACTGGGCAACCACTTCCTGTAATGGAATGCCTATATAATATAACATTGGCCATATTGGGCACACAATGTGTAGCATCCAAGCAAAATGAGTCGGCTCGAACTAGTTGTTGTCTTTGTCATGGAGAAACAAAGCCGAATGTGTAGCTCTGTTCGAAATCTTGAGCAATACACGTAGAACAACCTCATTGTTGCTGAAGATCTTTCAATCAAAGCTTGATGAATTCTTTCTGATCGTTGTGTTTTTTATACGATAGTTCTTGAACCTTTTTATATATGTTGTACACATCTTCTGGATGGACAAACTGATCACGATATACAACATATACTGAAGAGGATGACAAACTAGCAGCTTCAGGAAAAAGTCCTCTTATCCTTTCATTAAATGACTTTGAGTTACAGCTCTTATGTCTCTTCCACCATAGATTTCACATAACCTTTGCAATATACCTTCCTTCGTATTATCGGATAAAGACAAAAAAGAGATATCATCAAAACGTCCGAAAGATGATTATGCTCATTATGAAGCTTAATGGTGACCCAATTAGGTGTTACGAAATAGCAGGTGACAGTAACATGGCATCTGCAATCGATCTTCTTGCTTGGTTTCTGGATTGGCCGGCTTTTAGATGATTCATCTTTTGTTTGTACATCAGCACGACTCTTATAGGCCCCAGCTCTATGGCATATGTGCTTAATTTTCCAAATGATGCCTCTTCGTGTTACGCGCTTTGGCATAGGTTGGTCTTCTTCGTTTAAAGTAGACATATCACCATTCTAAATCTAACATACTGCATGATGGACAAGCGAATTTTCAATGATATTTTTCCAAGAGTCAATATTAACAGTAATTCCCTTAGGAAAGGGTATGTATTGTTTTAAAACTAAGCTTTCAGACATGATTACTATTCTTTAATAAAAGGGGAATAAGTGGAAGAAAAAGTTAAAGAATTAAAGATAATCAAAGATACTATTTTTAGAAAAACAGTCCAGGAACAAACTGTTGCCTGGAGCTAATTTGCTGAAGCTTTGATCGGCTCGGAAGAATTGTAAGAATAAGAATATCATTACATGACACATGAACTATTCTGCTAGTGTATATAAATTGATGTTGTTGTTGTTTTTTTGTAATCATATTCTTTTTATTAGAGACAATACAATATATGGGAGTATTCGTATAGCTATCTCAGCATATTAACATATACCTTGCTTCATTCTCTGAAAGCAGTAACTCGGAGTATGAAAATTAGAATACTCTAGTAAGCAAAAATGACAAAGCTGGCCTCTTGTTGGCTGCTGTTCATCATCGCCAAAAAAGTCAATTATTTCTTACGCGGCCCTTCATCAGACCGAAAAATCAGAAAATATATTTAATGCAAGTCCTCTTTTTTTTTTGTTTATTTTTTTCTTTACTAAAAAACAAAAATGACTACTTTATACGACTTTACAGTTAAAAACATCAAGGGCGAAGACTGGAATTTAGCCGATCTTAAGGGAAAGGTAAAGCAGAACTAGGGTTAGTAAAAGAAATCAAAGGCTAACAATATATCCAGGTTGTCTTGGTTGTCAATGTTGCGTCCAAGTGTGGATTCACCAAGCAATATGCTGGTTTGGAAGAACTCTATCAAAAGTATAAGGATAGAGGCTTTGTTATCGTCGGATCTCCTTGTAACCAATTTGGTGGTCAAGAACCTGGCTCAGAAGAAGAAATTCAAAACTTTTGTTCTCTTAACTGGAATGTCACTTTTCCTTTGACTTCCAAAGTGTAAGTTGACAAAAACTTATTCAAGATGAAATATTGATCGCTTCATAGTGAGGTTAATGGAGATAACGAAGCTCCCTTGTGGAAATGGATGAAAGAATCTCAACCTGGTATCTTGGGGTAAGTAAAAGCGTTTATACGTCATGAATAATGTGTGAGCTGATATCATTTTCCTTTTTTTATTAGTTTGAAGCGCGTCAAGTGGAATTTTGAGGTAACATTTTTTATAAATCTTAAAGTGAAACCTGTAACTGATCCAACTCTGTTTAGAAATTTTTGATTAATCGTGAAGGAAAGGTTGTTAAGCGTTATGCTTCCACCACTGAACCAAAATCTATTGCCGAAGAAGTCGAAAAGCACTTGTAATCATATCATCTTTACTGCATTAAAAAAATCTACTTTATTTAATAAAAAAAAAGTGGGTATCACACACTTTTCATAGTCCCTTCAAGCATAAGAGCTTCTCTTGCTTTTCGGAAAGCAAGATCAAAGTTTGTTGGTAAATGATCGGTCAAGATTGATTTCTTAATAACGACTTCCTCTGAGACGTTCATTGCGGTTGTCTTTTCTATAGTGATACGGTCTTGATTACTTGGTGTAGGGTCCTGTCGTGCTGATTAGATAGATTATGCGATGACTATGATGGAGCTTACATTCCAAAATTGGTATATTTGTCCTGCAACATATAACTATCACAGCTTGATTATTTATGAATTGTAGTGGTTTTTAATGCAACAACTTACTCGTGGGTTATCCTGTTGATTCATCAGCCTCTTTCGAACTTCTGAAACACGATCGGAAATGCATTTCCATCTTTCACCCTCGAGCTTGTTATTTCCTAGAATGATATCAGCTATTCCTATCATGTTCTTTGCTGCTTCTGCGCTGGCTATGACTAACTCCTTGACATCCATCATTGAACCATAGCTTAATTTGCTAACAATGTCTTCTGCAAAAACAAAGGATTGCACAACGTCCTATGAACTAGAATTGAGAAACCACAAGCAATCTAAAGAAGGGATGAATACTTTATGCTTTTCTGCTAAATCTAAACTCAATCCACATGCTGGAGCATAACCAAAGCATTTTATATTAAAATCCTTTCCATCTGAAAACGTATCCAAACATTCCATAAGCATATCTGTAAGAATTGCAGCTGTTGCTGCGCCCAGGCTATGTCCTACAATGACAAGACCAGTAGCATTGTTCTCATGTATAAATGTTCGCAGTAACGGCACAACATATTGGTAAAACCAGACGGCAGATTGCTGTCAAAAACGTATTTAATCCCTCGCGCAGAAATGTGCTTCCAGCAGCACTTACTTTCATTCCACTATGCACGTATCCACCCTTCCACGGCTCATATTCGCAAACCAAGTCAGTCAAGGTGTCCATAATACTCTAGTCAATGTTAATATAAAAGAAGGAGATGGTTGCTACCCCCACCATTGTTCCACGAATAGATAAAACGATAGAGTTTGTAAATCTATCTCTTGCAATAAAATAACTTGGTCGAAACGCTTCAGATGATCTAAATTCATAAGCAAGCAGGTCTTCTTTAGGTATAATCAAATACTCAACGATTGACCTTGCATCTGAATGCTCTCTAATGGCATCTGATAATATACCATTGCCTTTACCCATAAAGTTCAGTCCTTTCCAACCGTAAGAAGCAATTGAAAATTTCCAAAACCTTGCAGCTGTTTCGATTTCGGATAGATCCCGGACGATATCCCAGCTTCTTTGTCGCGGAAGATCAGTAAAGAATTTTTCCAAGAGAGAAAGACCTGTTACTACTTGCATATGCGTCAACTCAAATCCTTGTCCCTTTTGTTAATTACAAAAAGATGGCATTTAATACTAGTGTATATCTTTCTTTTATTGTATTTACAAAGGCTGCCATAAGCTTTCCAATCATCTTGGTGACTGTATCTTTTCCTTTAATCTCCATACTTTCTTCTGAGATACTATCAAAATCATCATTCACATTGTCTGAAGGAGCCGAAACCATTTCGCCAAACTCGTCGTCGTCTTCTTCTTCATTATCACTTGCTTTATAATCATCATCAATAGCTAAAGGCTGTATCAGATCCTCTTCTCCAGACTCGCTATGCAAATCAACAATCCGTTCCTTAATCTGAATGGCTTCTTTTCTTTTTTTCTGGCGTTCACGGCTGAACTGCATATGTCGTCTCGCTTCGGCTGCGATCTGTTCCTGCATGACCAAGTTTGTAGCGACGATCGATTCAGCTGCTGGTAACTGTATCATGTCGTCGTTGCTATTTTCGAGACTCACAAACTGATAATTGATCTGTGCATGAATTGCGCCGATACTATTCACTCTTGTCCTCTCACGGCCAATACTTGAGCTTGCTCCTGATGAGAGCGTTCTATCCCATATTTCATAGTAATTCGTAAATGAGAGCGGCATGTGCTTGAGTAGGCCTAATCGTATCTCTGTCCTTCCTAAATGTTTATCTGTAGAATAGAATGTTCCTGTATCAAAGAGATCAAGCTGCATTGTACCAAAAAGCTGCGTATGGAAGGTAACTTGAAAGTCAAATGTTGTCCTGTTTTTACATTCTTCCAAGGTTGATTGATAACGTTGATCTAGAGTGCACATTTTGAGCATTTATTATTATTTCTTTAGATTGTCGTCTACCTCCTAATATCAAAACGATATAGGGCTTTTTTACTTTGACATTAAACAGACAATCAAGTATTTTAATCTAAATCATTCAGTCATGTTCTCTCTTTCTCTCTCTTTGTCTTTTCTTCCCAGTTAAAGACATGTCTTACGTTTACAAAGCCTATTGTTGGAGATCGTCGCGTATTGTCATTCTTTTTCATTCTTTTTGCAAAAAAAAAAAATGCAGAATATTTATTCGCACACTGATAAAAAAAAAGGTGAACACTACGCGCACGAGGAAATCCACAAGAAGGTTAATGCTACGAGTGTTTCCTTGGGGGCACTACATGTGGTATCACTATACAACTTCACACCGCCAAAGCGTCTACCTAATCTAAGACTGCCCAGTGGGATATCATTGATATAAAATGTGGCTATTGCTGTATTTTAATTTTTATGTTGTCAGTTTGATCAGTAAAGAATCAAGGTCATTCAAGAGTAATTTTATACCAAAGAATATCCCACTGGGCAGTCTTAGATTAGGTAGACGCTTTGGCGGTGTGAAGTTGTATAGTGATACCACATGTAGTGCCCCCAAGGAAACACTCGTAGCATTAACCTTCTTGTGGATTTCCTCGTGCGCGTAGTGTTTATCTTTTTTTACGTTGTACAATTCGAACAAATAAAGAAAACAACCAAGATCACAAAGCTCAAAGTGTGGTTGTGGGCATTTATCATTACTCGCTTCCAATGTGATAAATGCGCTTTATTTTCATAATAATAAACTTTCAAAACCCTTTTCCCCTTATATCTTTCAAAGCCGCCATTAGAAAAGAATAATGATATAGATTTAGAGAATTTTATTACTGAAATATAGCGTAGCTTGGAAAGCCTATTATCATGTCTTCAGTCTCCTCTATGTCAACTTGAGAATTTCGTATGATGCGGTTAGTGCCACCCGACCTTAAATTGGGCTGAGCACAAACTGTGTTCTGCTACAGACTAAAAAAAAAAAATGCATGTGTGTGCTTTCATAACCTTTTTTTTCTTTTTTTCTTTATAAATTAGAGAATGCAGAATTATAGCAATAATAACGCCCCTTATCCAGGATATGGACAACAACATGGAGGAATAGCTGGACTTGCTGAGAATTTGACTTCCAGTTTTAGTCAACTTAACGTCAAAGATCACTGGAATCATCTTTCATCTCATGTACCTCACCTTCCTCATCTATCACATGGTGACGAGAGGCCTGGGGAGATTGTTTGTGGTCCTTTGCTTCGATATATTGGCATCAATTACACAACTCGTCAGTGGCAAGGATCTATTCTAGTCGTCTCCAGCGACCACCACCCACCTCCGATTGATATCCAAGTGACTGAACCAGCAACACAACGTAAGCAGACGATCAAGCCTCGAGCAGAATGCCTGGACGTATTCCGCAACAAGTTTCGTTTCTGGAGATACGACGTTCGTATTCAGTTGACAGATAATGATCAAATCGCCACCTATTCTACACCTTACAATAACTGGGCTAGCCCTTATTTCCAATTCCATATGCCCTCATTTTATCAATCTATGCGATTCATGTTTTATTCATGTAACGGATTCTCCGATATTCCACAAGAGATTAAGGACAAATTTGGTGAAAAAGAGGCACCCCTCTGGCAGGATGTTCTCGATAGACATGAAGTCATGCCATTTCATGTCTTACTTGGCGGTGGCGATCAACTCTATCAGGATAGACTCATCAAGGAAGATTTCATGAAGCCATGGGTAGAAGAGAAAGTGCCTGCGAAACGTCTGGCAATGAAGTTGAGCCATGAAATGAAGGATGGATTTGAAGATTTCTATTTCTGGAATTACTGTAAAAATTTCGGGTAATAGGATGATATACACACAGAGGACAATGGGATAGAGATTCATCCATGAAATGATAGGTTCAAAGACAATCCTGTTGTGGCCAAGGCATTCGCTACTATTCCTTCAATGAACATGTGGGATGATCATGTAATGTAACCACTAAAAAAAGAGAGTAGAGTATATATTCATATCGATCTAGGATATCATTGATGGCTATGGCTCATATCCTGCTGACATGCAACGTGCAGAATGTTTTCAAGGTATAAAATAAACAAATATATGCGGTAATAAACTAACTTTCTTTACAAGTCTTATTTGCTAATGCATGCAGATTTTATTACTTATTTCAACAGCACACAACTGTGGAATTAGCCCCTCAACATGGGATGATACGAGGCACACTTGATACATGCAATCACATCATTTCTACTCTCGGTCCAGATATTGGATTTATTGCATTGGACTGTAGAGGAGAAAGAACAAAGCACGATATCTGTAAGCCGTCTACGTATGACAGCGTCTTTGAGCACTTACGCTCTATGATGCCATCAACAATAAAGCATCTCTTGGTTCTGACGGGTGTACCCATCATTTACCCTCGTCTCACTCTATTTGAAAATCTCATGGATGGAGCAGCAGGCTTTAATCTGGCAACCATCGCCGGTAAGACTGGAGCACTGGGAAATATGATCTCTGGTCAGTTGAACAAATGGAATGGCGATCCAGAATTATTAGACGACATGAATGACCGTAAGTATCATATCCCAGGGAATAACAGAGGCCACTAAAGCATTCATTAGATTGGACTGCGTCAAATCATGAAGTCGAGAGAAAGAAGTTTATTGAACGACTTCAGCAATATGCCCGTGAAAGATCTGTTCGAGTTTCATTCTTGGGAGGCGATGTAAGCATATAGGCTGTGTTTCAGAATTTGTTTCTTAGTTCTTTCATAGGTTCACTGCTGCGGTGCTGGAAAGTTGTATTCTAAAGATATGAAGGATAAAGAAGAAGGTGACCCATTCTTGATGGTACAAATCATTTCTAGTGCTATCGTCAATGTTCCTCCTCCTCAAGCACTCTTGACTGTTTTGAACCAAAATTCAACCTATGTCACATTCAATGGTAACGTTGAAGAAAGAATGTATAATCTATTCAAACGCTCACCAAACGGCAATACGGTAAGCAAGGTACTGGATGATTGCTACTATTTGCTAACCGACATAACAGAGACAAAACAAGAAACTGATGGGTATGAGAAATTACTGTGCAGGATACTTTGATGAGAAGACAGGAAAGATGAATTTCTGGATACAAGCAGAAAAGGCAGTAGGAGTGAAAGGAACGATGGGATATCTTGTTGATGTACCACGGCTTTTGTTTGGTCAAGCAGGATATCATCTCTATCATCAAAATAAGAGACAGCTGTTATCAGAGTATAGTCAGTCTGGGGAAGAGCATCGTCAGCATTTTCATCTCCCTAATCCCTTGGATCGTTTATCGAATGTTTTTGAACAGCGCTTGTCTATGCCAGAAGCTAGCAATTATTAACTAGAAGACTAATGAATAAAAAATAATCTATTTTTGTTAAAGAAAAACGGTGAGAGTTGTGAAGCAATTTTTGGGTTTTTTATTGATTTAGTATTTGGTGTGTCCACCACGAGCTTTGACCTTCTT
Organism: Rhizopus sp. PT2906; assembly: GCA_025529335.1. Lineage (NCBI taxonomy): Eukaryota > Fungi > Mucoromycota > Mucoromycetes > Mucorales > Rhizopodaceae > Rhizopus > Rhizopus sp. PT2906. Next base: position 79,007 of record JAMYHX010000096.1, on the reverse strand, counting down.
CGGCATAGAATCAATTAAGTTGTTGATGCTTTCTGGAGTAAAATCCCTCCAAACACTCTCCGAAACTATTTCCATGGCTTGCTGGTTTTTAGCATGAGGGGCATAGAGCGTTAACCCTCCTCTTCATCATGTTCCAAAGATTTTCAATCGGATTCAAATCCGGCGATTGTGCTGGCCAGGACATCTTGTTTATATCCTTTATCCCTCTCCATCTAGTTGTACTTGTCCTTTATAAAAACAACTCTCAACTTCTTTTCATCAGCTATGGCATCTCAAATCATGATGGAAGTTCTGCCACTTTTGAAGGTTGGCGCCAAGCATTCTTTGTTGTATTTTTCCAGTGTCTTGCGCCAAACTCTGGGCTGTGAGGACAGCTGCTTCTCTGACCTCATTATTGGCAAACGTTTTGGTCCCTGAATATGCCTCCTAAGGCTTTCACACCATGGCTTCGCCTGTTACATGACCACATTACTACGCCTGATTTACAGCATATCTGGAATTCCTATTTGATCATCTTTCCGCTGCACAGGCTCTTCCAAAAAAGATATTGAAACACTCTACCACCTCTTTGTAAGCTGCTCTCCCAGGCTTAACTTCTGATTCTCAATCTCTGAGAGATATTCTCTACCGGACAAGTTCCTCGCCGTAGACAAAATCTGGTCAGTGCTCATTTCTTTTGTCCCAGTAGACGAGCAATACACAGTCGATACAGATGCTCTTTGTTTCTTTAGCGCAGGTATCGCTACTCTATGGAAAACGACTGCAGCCGTCAAGATCTTTGAACTATAGATCATTGCAGCTTCCTCTATCGTCTTTGCCTTTTATCCGGGCATTCTCTTCCCACTACAGCACCATAATTTATTAAAAATCCCACACTTTCATACAAAATACATATACAAGTGATATGAATCTCATGATAAACAGAAAGCAATAAAGTTGAATAATCTCTCATTCACGATCAAGTATGTTCTGTTATCTCAAACACCAAAACATTGAATGATAGCTTGTTAAGAATAAAGATAAATAGCGGTAGGCGTCATGTGAGTATGATATGACAATATGATCTCGAATTTATCTTGTGCCTGAAGCCTTTGGATTATTAGCTCCAATAGAAACCTTGGAATGTTGAAACAAGTATTCCACTAAGGAACCAACCTAATTTCAACCAAACAAGTTAAAATAAGCATTCAATAGTGTATTTGTTGTTATTTGAGCGCCATTACGTCGTAATTAGGTACCTAAACGAAATTGCTTAAACGGGAAAAGATCTTTATGATTCAGTACAAGTTGAAATAAAAAAGATCTCCGACAAGAGACCAATTCATGTGCATCTATGCGTTCGAGAGAGAGGGGGGATCAAAGTGACTTTTAACCAATGAACCACTGAAAAGGTCTTTTTTCTATTTTTCTTTTTTTCTTTTTTCTTTATCATTAATACAACTACCAATAATGACTTCTATGAATCAAGACTATGTTCCAATCCCTCAGTTTCCTGCCTGCTTTGATGGTCAATGGAAGAATATTACCAAGAATCCACACTTGAAAACAATAATGAAATTCAAAGCTGGTACAACATTGGTAAGCATATATTACAAAGCGTGTGTGTGTGTGTATAAGCGCTTATACCTTCATGAAGCCTCCCCATCATTTCCCATCAAAAGCCCATATCACTGTTCTAAAGGGTTCAATTCAAATTGATGATTTAGAGTCAAGTCAAGCTTATATTTTACGAGAATCGGAGGACTGCACAATACCTGCACTCTTGGTACATGAAATGCAGTTTACTGAGGATGTCGAGTTTGAGTTTGAATTGGAAAATTTAAATGAATTGGTCATCTACTGGGATTTGGAAGAACGATAGTACAGTTTTTTCAACTTAATAAAGTCTAAATTCTTCAGAAGAAAAGAAAACTGGTTTCATTGTGGTGAGATAAGCATATCAATTGTGAGAAATACTCTTATTACACAAGGACACAATAAGATCAATATTACTATTTATATCCATATCACCATACAATCATATTTTTGTATAGATAGATCCTTCTTGTATTAGTGTCTTTTCATTTTACTGGTCATAAAAAGATAAAACGTATTGTCTTTGATTATAAAGGGATGAAAGAGGTAGTTGAAATAATAATAATAAAAAAAAAAGTGGCTCCTTTAATAACAGGGTTAATTCTTACGTCAGTAGCCCTAAGCTAATAAAATTACTTTAGTTGGATTTTCGATTGTTTAAAACCTTGATTCGAACGAGTGAGTGATTTAATTTGTTTTAACAAGTTTAAAAGAATGAAGAATCAAGCCTAAGTAAAGTAGAAGAAATGAATTGAATGAAAGAAGATGGATAATGAATTTTAAACCTTCAAGAGCAGTTTGTATACACTTTGCTCAATTCTATTCACTTTAGATTTAGACTACAATAACACTTAAATTTGGTGAATAGACAATTAAATGTTTGAATATTTAATAGCAGTAAATACATTGCATCATAATGTCCATCTTTATATCATTTGATCTTTCAAAGATGATGTATGTCTTCTCGTTTTACAAATCATCTGTATGCAACCATGCATAACATAATTGCTTCTGCAGTCAAACATTACAGAGTAAGCGTCTCCCCCTTTTTTTAACCTTACACCAGTTATATCAACTTCTCAGTCAAGACTGCTTGAGATTAAATTGTTCAGGTTGACGCATTGACGTGATAATTACAGGTTAGCAACACGTTCAAGGTTGCATTGACACTGTCAGAAAACTGATGAGCGGAGTATGAATCAATATGCAGTGAAGCATATCCCCGATTTTTAAATAGTTGAATTAATTCAAGAATCGTTGATAGCTGGATAAGTGCTCAACAATAAACTAAACAAGTTTCATTAAATATATTCAAGTATTTTTCTCCCATTTAAGCACAGAGACTTCATTGCACTTCCCTTGTTGAAACATTCACCAAAGCATTTAGCAGAAAGAGCAGCAGATCCATTAAAATCACTTCACTAATTCTGACCATTGGCAGAAACTTACTTTTCTTCGCTTTACTCTTGACAATCCTACCAGAACCGCTAAATGGGATTCAGTTTAGGGAATATCTTTGAGAGTGAATGTGCCTTCCTACATCAATTGAGCTATGGATAGGGGGCGTTATCTTGCTATGGTAATGCCCTTCCCCCTTCATTTCTGAATACTTGTCCCATTCATCAATAAGTCGTATTAAAGTTAGGATCTATTATGTCAAAAGACAAAAGTAGTGAAATATATGCTTTAATGAGAAACAGAGACACTGTCACATTTACTCCAAATCTATCAAAAATAACTGTTACATGACTCCTCGTGCTTCATCACCAAACTATCGCAACCTGAAACCATGCACAGTCTGAAGAGTCAAACGTCTAAACAGGAACATAGCCCCGTCAAATTTGACCTTGTATACAAAAACATGATCAAGAACTATGGACTGGGTAGTCCAAATAATTCTTGTTTTGTAGAATGTATATAAAAGGGTATACTCTTCTTGACACTTGTTTCCCTGATATACATCATCATCATAGTTGATGTTTGAACAATTGAGTCTATCTGTTGCTTTGAGCTTTACATAAGGTTCTTTTGTTAATCGTTCTCTGTGGTAGGTCTTTCCTTTCTTAGAGTCCACTTCATGATAATGTCGCAACAAGCAGTTGATTTAAGTAAATGTTTTTGATACACTTTTTTAATAAGAAGAAAAAGAGGGAAAAGGTGATACAGTAAAGACATAATTTGTAGGAGCACGCGTGTTTCAAATATCCATTCAACATGAAACACATAAATAAACATGACTTTTTAAAAGTCGCGCCTATTGAATATTCATTCCCCTTCTCATTCCCTGTTTGGATCTTTCCCTTTGTTTACAAAAGACGGGGACGCAGGAATATAGAAAAATGTCGTGACATAAGGATGAGTGTAACGATAACTGTAAACAAAGAACTAGTCCATCCTTTTTCTGTAAAGAAACAACTTTTTCTTTGACGCTCAAGAGACAGTGGAGGAAAAAAAAAAAGGAGGGAGATTAAAGCCATCAATGTCAAATTTGTAACTAATTAAAATTAAACTCCACTACTTGTTTAGGCTGAGTGTGTGTGTGTACATGTATGTGAATGTGAATGTGGAGTAGGTTTACATTCGTATTTTGACAATCAGGACAACTTGTTTGTTTAATAAAGATTACTTTTACACTTGCAAATACAAGATGCACGTAATTTATTTCTGGAATGTATGTCTTTTTATTGAGAATATAAACAAAATATATATTGTGAGAGAAATTAGCAAAACTATGGGTCCAGCCCTATTTTGTATTTATTGAAAGGTGCATTAAACAATACATCTAAATGATCCAATTAAATGTGAAATAGAGTTCTAAAATCCATGACATGGTTTCAAGAAAACAGTACAAAGGATACATGTGATGTTGGTTTGTATGACACTATTCGGAAGTAACACTTCCGCTTTATTGCATGTCAAGATCCTTATTTATTTATATATAAAATAAATTTTATATATAAATATTTTTATATATGGAAGGGGAGGAGTTAAAAAGGACACTAAGAAAAGAGAAGAGAGTGAGAGAGAGAAAGGGTGAGTATAAAATAGTTGGGGTAGTGAAACGTTTTTTTATTCTTAAATAATTTTATACATCTCTTTTTCTTTTTCTTTCTTTCTTCTCTTTTTATATTAAAAATGTTTATAAAATCAATCATAGATTGGATCCACTTCTTCATCTGCCTATACATTCACATCATCTCAACAATAAAAGCAGCTATTTATATTGCAAAATATGACTATCCTGTTAGACCACAGCGATCATGTAAGAAAATGCCAGTGATTATCAGCAGAAGAAGAAGACTTGTTAGGAACAATAAAATTAAGAGTTTACCAACTGAAATACTCTTACTCATATTCAATCAATTGGATCAAAAGGACTTGTATCATTGTTTGACGGTGTCCAAACAATGGAAGAAAATCATCACCCCCCTTCTCTGGAAAGTGGCTACTCCTTTAAGGCCAATATTAAATTGTGGCCAAAAATTCCCTTCCATCTACTTTCCTATACATTTCCAACAATATGGTCATTCAATCCAATCCTTGGATCTATCACTTATTGCTCACCACGTGAACGATTCGACCATTCGACAGATCATTTATTATTGTCCAAATATAACCAAGCTCAACTTGACCAATTGCCGTGCTATCACTGACGAATCCTTCCGACTCTTAGCCCGTGCCCCTCTTGCACATAATCTAGAGTCTCTCGTGTTGACAAACTGCCGACAAATCACCGACCGTAGCTTGTATTATTTGTCTACCGTGTGTGATCAACTCAAACTACTTCATCTGAACGGCTGTGTTCATATCGGTCACTCTGGTGTAACTCGTCTCATGACCATTACCGGAAAGTCCATCCGACATTTACGTATCAACGATTGTCCTCTTCTCACAGGTGCTACAATTCAAGCAGTGGGTCGTTATTGTGGTCCAAAATTAGAGTCCATTGATCTCTCTCGTTTACCATTCAAGCACACAGATATTGTCAAATTGGTTAAGCAATGTCCTAATATCACCCAGTTGGATATGTCTTTGAAGAATCCGATTCGTTCAGATTTCATGTCAAGGTCAGCTGCTGCTACCGTTTCTGATCCAGATAGACACATCCATGAGTTATCTGGCTTTATTGAACTGTTAAATCAACTCAACATTCATCCTACCCTGTCCGCTGAATCAGCAAGACATCGTCGTTTCATATTGGAGCAACAACGTGTTCGTGACTTAGTGTGTGATCGTACGATAGAGTATGTATCCATTCACTTGAAGAATCTCAAGAGGCTTGATCTCTCTCATTGGGCTTGTTTAACTGATTCTGGTGTGCGTACCTTGGCTGATAATTGTAGACATTTATCGGAGATTTCATTATTGGGATGTACAAGCGTTACCAAACGAGGTTACAAATATCTGGCTGAAGCGTATTGCATCAATAACAATAACAATCAGCGTTGCAGCTCACTTAGTGATCATGAATCATTGGCAAGTACTGTTGTAGAAGTAGAGCGATCCAATTCAACGCCTCTTCCTACCACCAAAACAACATTTTAATACCATTTGAATATACACATATTTATATATATATATACATATATATATATACTATTCAACCCCACATATATCGACGTATATGTACATATGGCAAATTGCATCTTATAAATATCTTGCACCTATACCCCCTCTATTTTTTTTTCTTTAACCCAGTTGCTTTAATAAATGCATAAAAAGTATAATCATTAAGAATGTTGTCTCATCAGACCATAAACAAAAAGCAATGCATCATGTACATATTTTTTTTTCACCATCATTTTAAGATGGTTACTAGCTTGATGTCATATCTCTTTTATATTTCTTTCTTCTTGCTTGTAATCATAGGCTCGTCATTATTAAAGTTATTATAGCACACATTCTTCTATGATAGTGCAACGTTACTTCTAAACGATCTCACTGCTAAACTCACCTACTTGTTTATACATAACCACTCGCCCTTGGCCCTCATTTTAACATTTAAGCAAAAATTCTTTACCCCACACGTACATGTAAAAAGGGGAAAACAGGGGGGGGGGTTCATAGCAATGGACTATGAATGATAATTCATATGCAAGTTTATATTTCTTTGTTGGAATCGTTCGATTGGACACAAATAAAAACAGTGGGCGTTTTCTAGACTATTTTCGAAACACAATAGGACAAGAGCGATAACAAAGAGATGTGTAACCATGGCAAAAAAGTCTATTTTTCTTGTGGGAAACCCAAGGTTACATCATTACAAGCTTGCCATTTAAAATCCGATCTACACACACAAAAAGAGAATGATTTATTTATTATGGAGTAGTTCCTTGTATCATCTTTCTCTGGTCATTTGCTTGAAGAAATGGGACGATTTTTGTTTTGTATTTTTGGGACATTGGGATGGTATACGCACGCATACGGTCAAAGCGGAACATCTTGCTTCAGACTATGGGCGTACGCTTACACAATTCGAAGGACTCCCAGGGAAAGAAGGGATAGGGCTGAGGCTTTGAAATATATAGTCTGTTTGACAAATTAAAGTGAACAATGACCAAAAGCTTAAACCTCATAGTCGTACATAGCACTACTATGAGCGTTCTAATTCATTATTGTGTGCAATGTAACATGATAGTCAACACAGACTACATTTACTCTCAATGAATGGTCTCTCTTTGATATAGCAAATAAGCATGACAACCCATTGTTTCTTTTTTCTTTCTATCATCTGTCTAACTATAAAAAGGCTTGGCAGTAGTTTAAATTGTAATTACCATTGTTTGCATTGAAAAAGTATTTTGTATTCATCGGCTGTATTACTCCACTGACCTGTAAAACAGATCGAATAGGTATTCGACGCATTAGTCCATTGTCCGTCTTTGAAAAACCATTCAAATTGATCAGTATTGTTTGACATGGGAGCAGCCACATGCTCACTGCCGATTGTGCTCCTTTTGACAGGATGATCACTGTTATCTACGCATCCAGCCCCAGACAAGTCACAAGAGATCATTAATAAGGGCGGATGGTCATATTCAGTTGATCGTATCGTGACCAAACAGACTTGTTTAGGGTCTAATTTAGCTTTCTTTCTGTCCAATAGACCTCTCCTTGATGTTTTAATCTCTTTAATTGAAGAATTTGATGATATGAGCTTGATTTTGGCCACTAAAGGATATTTCATTTCTCTACTTGTCGTTTTCGTATTCCAAAGCAAGAGACCACATCAAATTACACTGTACTTTTTTTTATAAACAACCTTTAAACGTAATACAGAGCGCTTACTGCAACCATAACGTTGGCATTGGAAGTCCTGTTCAAAGGGCTAGTACGAGTAGAAACTCTGTCATTTACTGGATCATCCTAGGCTCTTGTCGCGTTCGATGAGTCACCTTTGAGAGGTAATACTTTGCATATTGTCCAAGTATCTAACCTTATCCAAATCGTACTGTACTCTCTGTCTACAAAAGTAATGCATATGCATGATTATCAAATAATCAGTGCTTGACAGTTGTTTAAACAAAATCAACAATACATGATGTTTGTCAACTTTGGGTATCAACGATACTCAAATGATGAATGGTTGGCTAAAGTACAAGGGTAGAATATATAAATCCAAATATGGAAAACTACTGAGCTCTTTCTTTTCCTCTCCTATGTCAACATTTGGTCATTTATATTACTCTTTTTAGTGGATAACCATTTTTCCCTCCCTCTTTCTTTTTTTTTTTCATTTACAATATGAATTGGCAAAAGTATATCAATGAACTTGTCGAAACTGAACACGTTGCTGAGGCAGCCATTATAGAATTAAAAACAGGTGAAATTTTAGCATCAACATCTGATTTCAATCTACTTCCGTCTGAAGCAGCAGGAATCGCCGTTCTTTCTCGAGATTACAATCATGTTTTCGCTCAAGGTGTTCGAGTGGCGGGTATCACATATATGGGACTCAAAGCAGATGCAACGAGTATTTATGGAAAGAGAGGAACGACTGGAGTGACAATAGCCAAGTCGAATCATGTTGTCGTGGTTGGGACTTATACTGACGGTATGAAACCGGAAAGTAACGAAAAGGCAATTGAGCAATTGGCCGCTCAATTAATCCAAAGTGGACACTGAGCTTTGTCCCCCTTATTTGTATATAATTTATTTAATTATGCATTAAAGCATACATGTTTTTTTTTTCTCTGCAGGACTTTTTGTTCGGTTTTTTTTTTTTAAAAAAAAAACTTGTTTATTCTGCAAAACATAAACCTTTTTCTTTGTTTGTTTATCTTGTTTTAAAAAAGGATAAAGTACAATGACAAGGTCACCATGAAGACATCACAAACTAATAAAGCCGTCCACTTCCAAAAGGGATAACTTGGACTATCATTATGCTCTTCTGGCAAACAAATAGCTGTACTTTATTCTAAAACATATTGGCAACCGGCTTTATGTAGGCGGCATTGCCTTAAATTGAATCATTAGATACTATTTCAAAGTTACCACGATTGTTATGCATAAATAATCAAACACGGCATTTAATAATATCTGCTCGCGTAACGGTTTGTCTACATAATTATAATCTCTGGTCAGCACAGCTTAGGCATGAGTATAAAAGGTCAGCCAATCAAAAAGCTGCTCTGATCAAGGAAGAAATGGTCACAACAGGGGTAAAGTGGCTTTCACTCTTTCACTTACTCACTCTCTCTCTCTTTAATATCATGCCTCGTTCAGCTTGGAAAGGTCCCTTTTTTGTCTCATTCCCTGGTTTAAAACAAGCTGTTCAAAATGGAACACCTATTGCAACACAAGGTTCGCATTACTATTTGTTTATTTATTATATCTGACATGTACATTAGCTCGTAGCTGCACCATTTTACCGTCATTTGTTGGATTGAAGTTTTTAGTGCACAACGGAAAAGAATATATACCAGTTCATGTGACCGAAGAGATGATTGGACACAAATTAGGGGAATTTTCATTCACTAGAAAACGATTCACTTATCGTTTTACCAAGAACAAATAAACAGTTTAATAAATGCCCGGGATTATTCTCCAACGATTCTCTTGACGATGAGGAAAATGCTTTTGATACCAGAGAAATGTTTGATTAGCAGTGATTGAAAGATTAACAACAGTCCAAATGAGACCACATAAAAGAATCATGTTTTTGAATTGGTACAAGATACATAATGAGACATAGATCAAAATGTCTGCAAAGTAATGAGGTACTACGATCCACTCAAACCAGTCACCTCTAGGAACAGAATATCTCTCTGTTGAATTCAATCGAAGTGAGGCCAATATACTGTGACATTGGTATTGATGATAATTGGCATAAAAGAATAGCAATAGGGCGATGAGCATTGACAAGTTCCAGTGACCTGTTGATATGAGTATATATAAAGATTTAAACATGATAATATATATACATATATATACCTTTTTCAATGGTCTTTGAGGGCCATACACCAAGATGGACAGCTCCTTCAAGCCAAGTGCCAAGTATCATGGCGCCATAGAACCCAATTCCCGTAAGATAATGGGACATGTGCATTCTAGCTTCTTTGGATGGTCTTTCTATCATTAAGGATTCGTAGACACGTCTTGCAAGATGAAAGTTCACTAATAGTAATCCAACTTGACATTGCAATTGAGGTAAATGATGTGATCCAGAGGGTTGATCCCATTGACGCAATAAATAAAATACAAGACCCTTCTGGAAGTACAATTCGATTGCACAGTTGATTCCAAATAATAAGCCAATGATGTAGAAATGGTTAAAGTAGCGCTTTGGGACTGTCAAGGTGGATAGATAATGAGCCCAACGTGTCTTTGGCTTTCTTGTATTGTGTAAATTAAGTTTTCCATAGGATAAAACTGATGCCTGTAATTCATGAATTTGATTTGCACATAAGCTTAATGTTGTCAATATGATTAAACAAGAGCATAAAAGAACAATCAAGTACATTTCTAAAGAAAAAAGAAGAAGAAAAAAAAAAGACAGTGTAACTATTTTTAATAGTAAACGTGTAGAACACCAAATGATATGTTGATCAACATGCCAGCGATGATGCCTAATTGTTGTCTTCTCGAAAAGACAGACTCTCGAAACCAAAATAAGCAAATGATGCCGAGAAAGAATCCAAACATGAGCCCCCACATCATTTCCTTGTAGGTGCCTTGAACAGCTAACCTAAAAGTTAATATGACGCCATTATCTATCTTTGTACATTACTGCCATCTGGTAGTGTCTCTCCTGTGTTATCCATCCATTGTTCTTCTAAATTTCTAGCTTCTTCTGATGTGTCGTTATAATCTGTTCCATGAAGCCTATGAAACTGCGCTCTTATATTCTGAATATCCTCTTCTGTAAATCCTGATTCTCGTAGTCTGTCAAAGCCAACGGGTGGTATGATTTGAGGACGATTCTATACACACAAAAGATGTAAGAGAAGGTGTATATTGTATATGTATGACATACATTGCTTATGGAAGGACCCTTTGGTATATAGTCGGATAATGAACAATGGATATAGACAGGTGAGGGTGGTTCCAGTGTTGCTTTTGAGTTTGTTATATTTATTTTGCCAATGCCATAGCTCTTTAATGTCCTTTGATCTTCAAGTACTTTTCCGTTGTGAATGAGACGAATATATTTGTCCTTTGCATTTCTTGATAGATTACGAATCTATCAAAGACAGGGTGTTACTTAATAATAGCAATAATGACAAGTATTATATACTTTTTCTTTAATAGAATGCACAGTTTCATCAGGCTCAGCATTAATAATAAGATCCTGTCTATCAGACCATCTTATATGTAAGTCAATATTATCATAATATTCATCTTGGTCCATCTTTGGAATTACTGAATAAAGAGGGAAAAAAGAAAGAGTGAAAGAGAAAGAGCATTTTGTATCACCAACGTATTTTTAAAATCAGCTTTAAATAGCGTTACATCAAATTCCCTTTTTTTTCCTGCTTTTTCTCTTTCTCTCTTTCTCACAAATGTCTTATTCTTTACAAAGTTTAATCGGTATTCTAATAAACATTACTAAGCCTAAACAAAAGACTTATTTATTCTTTTTTAGAAAGAGCATGCAGTCCATCTCGATTCGATCCAAACTTGGCTCTTAATCTTGAGATCTGCGAGACGATCAATAAAAAGCAAGGCAGTGCGTAAGATCACATCACTTGTACACCTTTTATTCTTTTTCTCTAATTCCCCTTTAAAGACCACGTACGGCAGCTATGACCATTGTAAAATTAGTCAATAGCCCAAGAGTAAATCAAGCTATGCTTGCTTTAACTGTAACTATTCATGACTTGTTTTCTTTCTAGAAAAAGCCCTAACCCATCATAGTTACTCGATAACTGTGCTAAAAACTGTGGATATCCATTTCACCTTCAAATAGCAACCAAAGAATTTCTGAATGCGCTCGTTCGTCGCTTCCCAGAACGGCCACCGACACGATACGCGCCACATCCAGTACAATCCGCTCCAGAAAATCAATGGAACCATTTTGATTTTGTACCACAACAACTCATGGCACATCCTGTATTAGATCGTATTTTGTATTTGATTAAGGAATGGAAAATTGCACTTACAGAATTGTCTAAATACAAAGAGGATATGACACATATAAGGGATATGTACAGATTATTAAAATTTAAAGGTAATTCACTCCCCCTTTGAACGAATAACAAGGGAAAAAAAAAAGCTGATATCTTTTTAAAGGGTACGTATTTCCCGAATTACGTGATTCTTCGGTTGCCGCTTTGGCGCCAGCAGATGTAAGCAATTGTAAATCATTCGTGGACAATTAATGACGCGCCTCTTTATTAGACATTAAAAACAGTAGAGGAACTGGAAGAGGAAAATCGTGTGGCACAAGCAGCGGTATATATAGTATAATGTGGTAGCATATGGGAAGAGAAGGATTGATGTATAGTTTTAAATACTTAGAAACTACAAGAACTCATCAGACGAGGCAGACCACAGGATTTGGTAGAAGCCAATAGATTGATGAAAATAATGACAGGATACGTAAGAAGAGAGAAAGAGACGAGAGTTTTTGTTTATAGCAGCCATCTAAAAACAAAGCCATATAATGATAGGATCAAAAGCATCAACCAAATTATAAAGAGATGTTTGTGGAAGAGGTGCACAAGATTCAAAACAAGGCACGTTTACTATATGAAATGCTGGGTAATTTGAGATCAGGGGATAGACCAGACGAAACCATGGAAGAGTTAAAGGGCTCTTGTGAAAATGCAATACCCAAGATTGAAAGTATGCTTAAAACTGAACAAGATAAAGAAAAGATTGAAGAGATGAATCAGGCACTTTTGATTGTGAAAAACAGCATTTTAAAATACCAAGATATCAAAAAGGGACGATATAATACCAGCTATGATATCAGTGATAAGTTTGATAGTAAACTTGTCGAAGAGGCAAAGCAACAGCAGCAGGAACAGCAGGGGTCTATTAGCTTAATTGATTTGGATGATGATTTATCCAGCGATAATGATAGGTCAATCATCAATCAACTCAATTCGTTGACAATAGATTCTCCTGATTTATCAACACAGCCTACTCAAGAACTAGTTGTACCAATTGTAGACAATAGATTAGTTGACATGGTCAATAAGAATGGGCTTGTTATTCAATTAGAGCCACTACCGACTGTAAACACGACATACCAGTTTAAAGCATACTATTCAAACAAATCAGTTGCTCCTATGGATAAGATGACTTTACTACTAGCTGCACCCAAGGTAATTATTCCTCTTTTTAGCTGGTTTAGACGAGTGATTAACGTCACACGATAGTCTATGCAATTAAAACTAGGGCCTGTATCTTCTTCATCTGTACCTCCTACATCTGACAAGTCTGTTACTCAAGTCATCACCATTGATAATCCAAACAAAGTAAGCCTCAAAGCAGATTTAAGCACTGTATAAACTAAATAATCATGTATATATAGGAATCTATCCGACTTCGATACAAGATAACTTATGAACAATTTGGAGTGGAGATGGAACAATCAGGGACTTGGCATAATACTAAATAAACATTCTGAATCATAGAACTAAAAGTATAAAATAAAACTAATTATTTTCTTGATACCAAATCTTGTCTATTATGCCTTAAATACCTTGTTAATGCAAAAGATGGTCCAATCCGGATCATGGTTATAACCACTCACTGCCCTATCTCACCAAATAAAAGAAATAGGGTACGATCATTTATATAGATCGTACCTGACTAGTAAAGCATCTTGCTTTACATTATTACTGAACCAAATAGAAATAATAGATACTTTACAAAATCCATAGTCTTTTATTTTTATGTTGCAAACCAATAAGTAACATCGATATACTTCATTTAGTCCGTGTGGGTATTTTTTTTGTAACACTTGCTCTTATGCAAAATTTTCGCACGGTACTTTTTTGTGTATAAATAAAAAGTAAGCGATTTATTCCTCCTCCACTTCTTTTCTTTACTTCTTTTTATATACACAAATATGATGGCATCCATCTTGAAATCCGGTTCTGTCCTTTCAAAGTAAAAAAAAAAAACAAACAAATGGATATCATAATATACTGACTTTTCTTTTTTAATAGACAAGGCATCACTTCAAGAGCATTCAGTACCCAATTCCCCCTTTTACAAAGAGTCTCTGGTGTAGATACTGTCAAGAACTATATCAATGGTAAATTCACTGAATCAAAAACTGATAAATGGATCGAACTTCGCAATCCTGTAAGTTTTTTTTTAATAAAAAAAATACATTAATCAAGCTTATATGTATATTGAACGCTTGAAATAGGCTACACAAGACTTAATCGGTTATGTTCCCGAAACGACACATGAAGAATTAAATGAAGCTACCGAAAGTGCTGCTGCTGCTGCTCGCGAATGGAAAAAGACGACCGTCTTACAGCGCCAAAGGGTGATGATGGACTTGCAATATCTCATTCGTCAAAACCAAGACAAGATTGCCGAGAACATCGTTCAAGAACAAGGCAAGACATTTGCAGATGCTAAAGGTGATGTCTTCCGTGGCCTTCAAGTCGTTGAACAAGCCTGTGCTTTGACAAGCATGATGATGGGTGAAAAGATGACAGTCGCAAAGGATATGGAGACATACAGCTATAGAGAACCACTCGGTGTCGTCGCTGGTATCTGTCCTTTCAATTTCCCTGCAATGATCCCACTTTGGATGTTCCCTTTGGCAATTGCTACAGGTAACTCTATTGTCATGAAGCCCTCTGAGCGTGACCCTGGTGCCATGATGATGCTCGCCAAGTTGGCTGCTGATGCTGGTGTGCCTGATGGTGTCCTCAACGTCGTCCATGGTTCCGTTGACTGTGTGAACTATATCTGTGATGAACCCAGAATAAAGGCCATCTCATTCGTAGGTTCTGACCGCGCTGGTCAACACATCTATACCCGCGGTAGCGCCAATGGTAAGCGTGTGCAAGCTAACCTTGGAGCCAAGAATCACGCTGTTCTCCTGCCCGATGCTAATAAGCAGGCTGCCTTAAACTCTATTGCCGGTGCTGCCTTTGGTGCCGCTGGTCAGCGCTGTATGGCTCTTAGCACCTTGGTTTGTGTTGGTGAAACGAAGAACTGGTTACCTGAATTGGCCGAACGTGCTAAAAAGCTCAAGGTTGGCTATGGCATGGAACCTGACACTGATATTGGACCTCTCATCACAGTCCAGTCCAAGGAACGTGTTGAGCGTTTGATTCAAAGCGGTAAGGAAGAAGGTGCTAATGTTTTGTTGGATGGAAGAGGCATCGTGGTAAAGGGATACGAAAAGGGTAACTTTGTGGGTCCTACTATCATTACCGATGTCAAGACAGATATGGAGTGCTATAAAGAAGAAATCTTTGGTCCTGTCCTCGTCTGTTTGAACGTAGATACCTTGGACGAAGCTATTGAACTAATCAACAGCAACCCCTATGGTAACGGTACGGCCGTATTTACCAATTCTGGACCAAGTGCTCGTAAGTTTGAACACGAAATCGATGTTGGTCAAGTAGGCATCAACGTTCCTATTCCTGTGCCTGTTCCTCCCTTCTCTTTCACCGGTAGCCGTGGTTCCATCTTGGGTGACATGAACTTTTATGGTAAAAGTGGTCTCCACTTCTATACCAAGCCAAAGACTGTCACTTCATTATGGAAAGAAAGTGATTCTGAACACACTCGTGCTGCTGTTCATATGCCAACAATGGGTCATTAAAGAAATGTTGCAAAATAGAATTAAAGAATAAAAAAGTATAATACGATGTAACATCTTTTCAGAATATGTGTGTAATATGTTGAAAAAAGGGAGGGATGATTAACAGACAAGCAGTAAGGTTTTTGGTCCCTGGAATATCATAAAAGGAGACCATATAAAGCAAAGGTCTTTTTTATTATTGTGGCAATGTAACAAAAGAGAACCATTTTCAACAATGCCTCCTTCTTTTTCTAGACTTTTTGTTAAGGTAGTTCTACACATAGAAGCTTCATTCTCCCTCTTTCTTCTCCCCTTTCTTTTTGCCTTTTTTTTTTGCAAAGCACAGTCGCTCATTCTTTATTTCTTTTTCTTTTCAGAATGAAGCACGTCTATCAACCACAATCGACTATAACCGCAACCACAGAGCGAATACCAACGACTACATGGGGACCATTTACGATCATTACGATTGTATCTCTCGTACTTGTCACTTGTATCATACTCAATTGTCATCGAATACGAAGAAGCGTTACCGGGAGACGAGCGGTACATCAATCTGGACAGTTTGAAAAAACGCATAAAGAGATGCAACAAGTAGATATCGAATCCAATGCTGATTTTTCTTCATTTCGTAGCCGAGAGTCACAGAACGTTACTGTGCCAGACACAGTATACAATGGGGCCAGAAGTGCTCGAACTGATTCAGGATATATCCATATTACTAGCGTGCATACACAACCTGTCTACGGCTATGCTGCGTCACAGTCATTAAACATGGCTCGTTGACAAAGAAAGAAAGAAAAAGTAGCATGAATTATCTTAATAAAATGTACTATAACAGTCATATAAACCTATATTTCGTACCCTTTCGATATTTTATACTATCTAAACCCTGTTGAAGGGAGCCATGTTCTCTACGGCAACTTCTCTTGTGAAAACCTAGGGTCTTCACCTCTCCAAATGGCCCAAGAGATATTGAGCATGCTTTTACTTGCATTTGTATCTCTGTTCCATAGTATATTGCAGACTTTGCAATCTAATATACTATGGGTTTTTTCTCCATTCGAGAGCTTCTTTTGTTCCAGCCGCTTCTGCTTACAGTTGTGCAGACCTAAATAGTTGATGGACCAAAACTGGCATATATGTGGGATTTTAATTGCTTGATTGTTGCCTTGTATTTTGGAAGATGTGTGGTTATTGCTTCCACATAATTTTCTATACAAAAGAACAGTAATAGAGACTAAAAGACCCCTCTGGGATCAAGGGTTAAAAAATCGTACTAGCGAAAAAGTGCAGGATACAATCATTTATAATTGACATGGATATTTTTGAAAACACTTCAGTATCAAAAAAGCCCTTCTCAATAAATAAACGTACGACAGCACTCTGAATATGGCCCTGGTACGACAAATAGCATGAATCAAACGATCTGCCAACGTCCCCAAGGCATAGTTCACCTTGTGTTGATGACTACATTGAATCACGCAAAATTGCGGTATCAAGAGGATATATTCACAAACAATAATTGCAAACCTATTTAATTGAGAATGGAGCGACATTAACTTTTAAAGATACTTTATTACCTACTGCCTGCCTCTTTTCTTTTTTTAACCTTCATTAGCTCTTTAATACTAGATCACTTTACAATGACCGAATGTCAAAATTTAACATCAGCCACTGAGGCCCAAAATGAACATGAAAAAAGCAGCCTAATGGTGACTGTTTGGTTTTAGTTCTTTTGATTTTGAAAGGCATCCTTGCAACTATTGCCTTTTCTTTTTCTCTCTTAAAAAAACACGATGGGATTGAAACCTAAAACTGTCGCCTGTATTACAGCTGGTGTGGCTCTCACCGCATGTGTTGGTTATGTCTTGTATTTTGACTATCAAAGACGCAACAATCCTGTGTTGAGGAAGAAAATGAGTAAGTGTCGTCCATGATCCACTGATCCGTCTGTGTTCTTACAAGGTAAATAGAAAAAGAAAAAAAGAAGGCCGAAAAAGAAATCCAGAAGGCTCAAGAAAAAGTCAAACTGAATGTTCTACAAGTCATTGATTCGGTTATTGAGGCTGCTTCACAAGAGACACTCCCATCGACTCCAGAAGAAAAAGAAAAATATTTTATGCAGCAGGTTGCCTTGGGAGAAGGGCTTTGTAATAAAGGTAAGATTTCAGAAAAAAAAAAAAAAGGCCAAGAAAGTCAACCATAACTTAGGTGAGGCTTTCTATAACGACGCTGTTTTGCCATTCTTCTTGGCCTTGAAGGTTTATCCTTCACCCATGGAGTTGATCATGATTTATCAAAAAACCGTCCCGGCTCCTGTCTTTCAGATGATTGTTAACGTCATGGCGCTTGATGTGAGTATTTTGATATGGATGCATAAAGAAGCGGAGCTGACTTTTATACTTCAATAGCAACAAAAGCGTCAAAATGAATTTTACGAGCAGTTCCCTCCAAAAGAAACAAACACCAAATTGGCTGAATTGCCTGTTGGCACGAACGAGGAAGGAAAACCTGTGGTTCGTCGAGGATTAGTTGCTAATAGAGATATTTCAGCAGACGAAGACATTTACTCGGAAGAACCTATTGTCTCGGCCTTGTTCCCTCAATTAGAAGGTCTTTACTGTAACCTTTGCTTAAAGCGCTTAGATGAAGGCAACAAAGTAGAGTGTTCGGACTGTGATACTGTTGCATTTTGTAGTGATGAATGCTTAAAACATGCCAAGAACGAATACCACCAATATCTTTGCCCAAAGAACAAACAAGAAGAAGAGACAAATAAGGAAGCATTGGAGTTCCACGAAAACTTAAAAAAGAGCAACAAAAAATATCCTTACATGATCGCACGTTTCTTGTCGGCAATGGTTGTTGAAGAACTGAGTAAGGCAAATGAAGAGCAGAAGATAGGCGAAACCTCATTTGGTGCTTGGGATCATGTTGACAGATTTAGATATCTGGAGGTTGCTCCCAGTGACGAATCAAATGAAGAAATCGAAATGCTGAAAAAAGTACTTGGTCCCAAGGTCCAAGGCATCAGCGAGTTTTTATCTAGCGATGTATATTTGATGCTTAAAGGAAAGTTGCTTTATAATGCCTATGCTATTTCTGCATCTATAGAAAATGATGTTCAAATCGAAGAATCAAAGGAACACGCAAGATCAACTAATGGTCAAACAAAGCATATTGGAGCTGGTCTTTATAAAATCTCCACATACATCGGGCAGTCCGAAGAGTCACCCAACGTTGAGTTACGTTTTGAAAACGACAAGATTACTGTTAAAGCCCTCAAGGAAATCAAGGAAAATGAAGAACTCGTCGCAGCTTACACGCTGCCTGTTTCAAAGAAATAAAATGTATCAGTATAGCCCTGTAATGTTTCTTATAGTATTTTTCCATAATGCTCTTTGTATTCCCAGATATTGTTTCTTATTTTAAATGGGGTTCTTGGCAAATACAATTTTAATTGATCATTAGTGGTCATTATTCCAAACCACAGAAGAAACCAAGTGATAAGAGACCTTGGAGTCAAATGCTATGCTTGTTTAATATAAAAACGATAATTAGACGCCAAACAAAAAAGGATCAAAAACTGAAGGGTCGAATGTGGCTCGCGAGTATACTTGCCTTCTGTCGGAACTGTCTATTGGAAAACGCGACTGTCGGATAATCTGGGGTAGCTTGATAAATCCAGGGAAGAAGTAGTGTAACAATCATGCAAAATAATACATGCCTGTTAAACTAGTAAACACAATAGCTACAATACTATGCTTTATCGCAACATGCTGTTTCTAATAATGCTCTATTGTTGAGTGATAATAGTTTCTTTTTATACTAAAAGCAAATAAAGAAGTTCGGACTGGGCGAGTAACATTGCTTCGTTTATTATTCGATTTTTGTAATTGTATATCGTATGTATACTCGAACCTTTTGTTTTGATAAGAGTGCTTAAAGTTAATAGAGATAACAACATCTCATAAGGTACAGTAAAAGCTAATAGAGCATACCAACTATTAAAACTGAGGCTAAAGCACCGGACGAACGTTGAGATGAGGTAGACGTATTACGTTTTGCCAAGACGTAAATTTATAGAAAAACAACAACAGGTACATAAGAGTACACGAAATATACTTTTTTTTTATCGAGAATGACAAGTTCATTTTATATATTTGTAGTATGTACGCAAAGCTAATGCAAACCAAGGATACAGACTAACATCAAGTATCATACTAGATTTACTATTTTCTTTATATACTGTGGACAAAACTATACGTTAACTATAGAACACAATGTCATTGCTTTACTCAATCAGACTACCTTCAGCTCTATGGCTGTCGTAGTTGACAATACTACTTATGCTTTAGAGCCCAATGTTACTTTCCCTATCATTTACTCCGCCAAAGCCCCGTCTGCTCAATCTGGCTACCTTTATGCCAAAATCTATAGCAGTAATGATAGTATGCTCACAGAATCCTTTGTCTGCCAACCCATCAACTAGGACACGCCTCATGGGTTCTTCAATCGTGCCTGAAATACCCATGAAAGCAAAAAGCTGCCACAGGTCTATGGGCCCTTGGATGACATT
The DNA here is from genome assembly GCA_025529335.1 of Rhizopus sp. PT2906. Classification (NCBI taxonomy): domain Eukaryota; kingdom Fungi; phylum Mucoromycota; class Mucoromycetes; order Mucorales; family Rhizopodaceae; genus Rhizopus; species Rhizopus sp. PT2906. The sequence continues at coordinate 58,626 of JAMYHX010000096.1, read as the reverse complement.
CACCGTATTGAATCCAAACTTCACAGAGACAATGAAATGCCTACGATTCATATTGTCGGAAATCAGCCAGAACTAGACGAAATGAACCACAGCATTACAGCCGACATTTCTGTAAAAACAGACATAGCCTATGCCTCACTCTACAATGCTTTGAATTTTGAAGACGTAAAGATCTCGTTGGCAGGTCAGAGTACTCGAGGCTTATCCAAAGTGTCGTATAATCTCAAGTCTAAACAGAAAAGTCCCCTTTATGGCTACAGACACGTCAAACTTGGTTCGCTTGCTATGGACTCTAGCTACATGCGTGAGCAATTAGCTTATGATATGCTCAAGTCCGTCGGCCTTACCTCCATAGGGTTTTCCTATGCTCATGTATTTATGAACGAACGGGAGCTAGGTCTGTTTGGTCTATTTGATACATTCAAAAGTTCTTGGCTTGCGAATGTATTCGCCAATGGAAGTTCTTCTTATGAGAATGGCTACCTTTACCAAGGTGTCTTCCAGGGCAGTAAGCAATACGAAGCTGATCTCTTTTACATTGATAACATCACTGCTTACAGTGATGGCGAGTACAAGGTCAAACAAAAAGCATCGAATGGAGAAAGTGACAACTATGAACCCTTGATGGAATTTACCAAGTTCATAGCTAATGCATCAAGTGAATGGAATAGTAAGCTTGTTATTGATTCTTTTCTTCGACCGTAAGTCAAAAAAGTATTAAAAGAGGACAATAACTTATAATTTTTTTTTCCTAGTGCTGTCATGGAAAGCTTGATCGGTAACTCTGATGGTTACTTGGCCAATGCAAATAACTACTTTCTCTACCAAAAGCCTGATAACGGCACCTTTTTTTTATATTCCTGCTGATATGGACCTGACACTAGGAAATGGTAAAAACGACCTTGATGACACATGGAATGGTAATTACAGCACCTTTCCAGGAATGTCCAAACGATCTTTGATAACGCATATAATGGCTGTACTCGAGTTTAGGCAGAGATTTGAGCAGCTTCATAAGGATATTAATTCCAGGCTAATTAACCCAAACGTATCCTATTCTTGTGTCGATAATATTGTAGATATGATAAAAGAAGATATCGACTGGGATAAGGCCCTGTCTCGTGTAAACTCGAATAGTGCAAGCTCTGCTCCTCTTGGTCAAAATGGTAATGGCAATAACCAGACCATACCATCTATAACCGTTCAAGGAAACTCCACTGGTATACCTCAGGGCATGCAAAACATGACGGCAATGGCTGAAAATAGAGATAATATGGGCATCTCTGTAAGCATGAAAGAATGGCTTGCTAGTGTTTATCAAAATACAACTAATTTTTACTCCAAGTGATAATAAAACCTCCGTATTCTTTAGCAATAGACATTCAACTTGCTTCAACACGATTTCGGCAACTGCTCCCTTTTCATGAAAATATGCATTTTTTTTTTTTTTTTTACTACGACAAGGAAGGTCAACCAATGCCTTGAATTCCAGAGTTGCATCATTATAGGACCTTCCAGTACTCACATTTCTTATTATCCATGTTATACGAGTATAAGAACAACAGTAGGATAAGTTGAAACATATATGTACATCTCAAACGTAAACTGTACCTAAGAAAGAGATGATCAGATTATAGTGATAGTAACTCACTACGAGATGAACAAATATGATTGTCGTCAAAGATATCATGATCTTCATGAATGAAAAGCCAAGGACAGTTAGACAAGGAACGAAAGAAGGATGTATAGTAAAAAAAAAAAAAAAAATATGGACACATTAGAATCAATAACTAAATATGATACAAGTAACGTGCTGCTGCAAATTCTCGGAAAATGCTCCTCTTGTGTAATACACAAAAAGTGATTACTACGCATACCCTTTATGACAATGGCTCAATGTTTTATATGTACATTGACGTCTTTTTCCGTTCTTTTTGATATTCTGTCTATTTAGCGTGCACTTCCTTGATTTTAGATGTGAATTCTGGTGTAGAAATGTTTAACAAACAAACAGTAAGCTTTTATTTGACAAATGAAGGGTCGATCTTTTGTAATACTTTCAATCCACATAAAAAACGCCCAAAAAAGCAAGTACCGAGCATTAAAAAAAAATACATCAATATCCGATTTAAACCAAGACCACTGCATCCGATGAACCAAATAAAGTGATTTCCGATAAAATGATCGATCGTAGAATCTTTTGTTTATAAGGACGAATTTTTTATTCTTTTTCTTTCTTTCTCTTTATTTCTAACCCTCTTTGATTTACTTGCTCTTTTTTTCTATTAAAAATCATTCTATTCTGCAAGATTCAACAGTGCAAAAATTACAAAATAAGCGAACTCACGATCAGGTTGAACCTGAAGGTGAACAAGGGTTTAAAAGACAAAAGAATGATATAAACACTCTATTTCAACTGTGTCCCTCATGTCACAACAACTTACAACGCCCTTTAACATTACCTTGTGGATATACTTGTTGCATGCCATGTCATAAAAGTAATCTAGTCTGCATTGCTTGTCACCGAATGCATACAACAGCCATTAGCCCAAATGTTACTATACAAACCATTCAGACTGCTTTAGGAAAACCCGGTATGACGATGAACTTAAAGTCCAAGTTGGCTCAAAGCTTAGAATGCGCCATTTGTTGTACCCGATTCACTCAACCGACGACAACGCCTTGTGGACATACATTTTGTAGAAACTGCCTTATACGCTCATTAGATCATCACAACACTTGCCCCTTTTGCAGAGAATCGCTTGATTTCTGTCCTCCACCCACTGAAGTCCTGGTGAACGTGATTCAGCAATTGTATGGCGAAGATGATGAAGAGTCAGCTGATGCGCTTGATCTTGACCTAGAGCATGATACTCGAGTACCTCTATTGGTCGGATCACTTGCATTCCCTGGAGTCAACTGCATGATTCATGTGTTTGAACCAAGATATCGTCTTATGCTTAGAAGAGTGATGCAATCCAAACGAAGTCGATTCGGTCTGTGCTTAGTGCGGAGAAAAAGGTCAGACAGAGAAAGTCCGTTCTACGAATATGGTACGATGTTGGAATTGATGCAAGTACAAACCTTGCCCGATGGTCGATCGATCGTGGAAGCAGTAGGCTCGCATCGCTTTCGTGTAACCAGTTTTCAACTTCAAGATGGATATCACATGGCAGAGATAGAACGTGTGGATGATTTGGATAGAGAGCAGCAGCAAGCAGTTGAACAAGAGCAGATCTTGAGAGCAAGCGCATTAAGAGCAAAGTGTCAGCAACAGCGATTGGCAAATGTTAGCCCACCTCGGTCCATGCGACCGTCTCCTCTGTTGTCAGGGTCACCGATGATGCAAATGATGAATCAGCGTCGATCCTGGGCGCAACAAGCACATCCCCAAACTAGCCAAGTGAACAGAGCTCCCTGGCTGCAGATGCATGTCAGGGGCTTGTCTGTAGCTCGACCTAAGCCATATCAGACACAACCACAACAGCCACAACAACAGTTACTACATCAACCACAACTAGCCAATATTATACCCACGGTTACCAAACAACAGCAAGCCACATCCCACCAAAATAGACAAGAGATAGCAACAGATGAGTTAATAGATGAATTAGTCACGTTTATTCAAAAGCTGATTCAGTACAAGCAGTCTCATCCAAACACTCACTGGTTTGGTGCACTAGGCAATCCTCCCTCCTTGGACAAGTCATCCAGAGATAGGGTAAAACTGGTATGGTGGTTTATTAATTTGGCTCCTTTGGGTGAGGAAGAAAAGGTTTCTTTGCTGGCAACGAGAACATTGCGTGAAAGGGTTTTGACAGTCATGTCCTGGATAGATAAATTTGAAGATCAGTGGTCGCTATTTCTCGACAACAGATTGCCTATTCAGTCTTCATCTTCTTCATCTAATATCGCATGCTGCATATCTTGATTATATATATATATATATATATTTCATCATAAAGTACTTTATATGCTCTTTATATTTCTTATAGGCATGTATAGACTTTATTTCGTACATAGTGTAAATTATAATAAATATACTTTCTTTTTATTTACATTGAAGGAAAGGAAGGATGCATAGACGTTATTGTTATCATTATCATAGGTCCATAAAGTACTTAAAGGCATAAGGAGAGGTGTCAATTTCTTATATGCTCTGTCCTACTGTCTCTTCATTTCTTATTAATGATCGTAATACGCGGTTCTAGAAGGATGTTGTTAAAAAATGATCAAGCATGAATACACCTTTGTATACATACCTCTATCTCTAAATCATGAATTCTTTGCTTTAGTCTTTCAATTTCATCTATATTTTCGTGGATTACTAAAGAAGGTAGTTTGATCGTATTTGTGGGCAATGAGGCTGATGAAGTGGGCTGAGTTGTGGGTTCAAGTAAGAATGTACCTGGGTTAGGTAATGATGATGGAAAGACAATTGGCTTTAACTGATTTGATTTAAGACAGGCAGTTTCTGTTTTTCTGTGTCTGTTTAATGCGTCAAGTCTACTAAATGATCGAAGACAGGTCGCACACTGGTACGGCTTCTCTCCCGTATGCAATTTCTGATGCCGTTTTAAATCATGTAACCTTAAAAATTGTTTGTCACAATCTGTACACTACAGATAATAAAGAGATAACGTCAATTATGCATTTTGAGGGTATACTATTTTGATATATAGATATACCTGAAATGGCTTTGAATTTGAATGTGTTATTTGATGAGACTTCAAGTTGTGAGCTCGGTGAAATGTATGATTGCACTCTGAACAAATGTATACTTTCTCTGTTGATGTCTTTAATGTAAACTGACCAAACAATGGTGCTTCCATTGGACTGGTAGGTGTAGATAGATGAGTTGTTATACTATCTTCATCACTGTAGTGAGGTGAATAGTGACTGTCTAATGACATAAATGGTTATATGATGATGGAGTATAAATGCAAAAAAAAGTAAAAAAAAAAAATAATAACGAAAAAGAAATGACTTTAACAAGATATGTGAACAAGAGTTTGAAAAATATCAAGGGCTTTATATTTATTTTACACACATCATCTACGGTTTGATTCAAGCGGGCTGATGAAAAAAAAAAAAATTTGAATCTATTGTCAATGCTTGCGCCCGTTTTTAAAGTTCATTATTTCTTTGTGTTGCCCTTTTGTATAAAAATAGGTATTAGGACAAAACTTTATTTTTAAAAATAAAATATATAAAAGATACTCCCTCCTTTTCTTTTTCTTTTTTTCTTTTCTTCAGCATGCTTTTAGTAAAAAAGAAAGTAATAAAATAAACTTTTGTTTTTCTTTTTCTCTCTCTCTCTTTTTTTTTAACTATCATTATTTCTATACATTCCTTTATTTCTACACCTTTTCTCCTCTCCTTTATACACATACATTTTCATGGCATTCAAACGCAAACTTGATAATCACAGTACAGATATGACGAACAGCGACAAAAAACAAAAGAAACTTTGCGTGACATTCAATTCAGAAATTACATTATTAGAAACTTATTCTTCAGAAGAATATGATAGATCTGGTATCTTCTCTTCACCAATACTATATAAACTAAATCCATCAAGGTTGCCTCAATTATCGCTTACTATCTCTCAGTGCCCTGCCCTTACATCAGATGATGATGAAGTGTCAAGTGCAGAGACAAGCCCAATACCGTCGCCACCATTGTGCTTAAAAAAGAACAAGAAAAAACCTTTACTGTCGATCGATACAAGTATCTGTTCTGACCCTTTGTTCTTTTCTCAATTAACCACCAACTACAAGACAGACGACACAGAAAATGAATTCTTAGTTCCTCTCTCAATTGTTTAACTGTATACCTTTTTGTATTATTATTTTATTGTTATTTTTATTGTGTAATGTTTCCTCAATAAAACACTTCAATGTACCGACATTTGTTTTAAAAAAAAAAAATAGAGATCCCTTGTTTGAAATAGTTGTTAATAAAAAACCATGAGATTTTTTTATTTGTATATTGTCACAGTTTATCTAACTTATTCAAACAAATAAATCGCTTTAATGAACCAAACATACATGTCTCTCTCTTTCTCTCTTTTTATCGAGTAACATGAGATGCTCATTTTCAAGTGAACAGTTACTATTTTTAGAAGTGTCCAAAAATTATTCAGATCGACAAAAATACACAAACAACGAAAAGGGAATAGTCCCATCTCCCTTTTCATGAATCTTACAAAGAAAAGGGAAAAGGAGAAAGAGGGTTGCTTAGTTGCTTCTGTAATAAAATGCTATATCAGGAACTTGGCTTACTCCTTTTATTTATCTTTAGATACAAGGTCCATTTCGATACTTTGATTGTATTCCATCTATTTATTGGGCCCACTCTCCATGTTTGTAAGTGGTATATGTTTAGTAGGTCCATGCACCCACTTGGGCACCTTTATTGGTTTTCAAGTAGTTTGTTTATTTTTATTAAGGAGATGATTGACCAAAAGAAAAAGAGCCCTCCTTAATCATAAGGAAGAGAGGCTATTTATATACCAAATAGATACGGCAGAATGTTGATACATGAAATAATGACTTACCATCGTCATGTGTCCATTAGCATAGCCTATCACGACATAATAATATCATGTTTAATCTATAGCGCGCATTTTCACCAGAGGGTCAAAAAAAAAACACAAAAAGGATAGGACAATACATGGATTGTTCTTTCTTTAAACAATCTTTTACAACAAGATGGTGCGCTTATAAGGTAAGTACGACAGTTATGGCAGTAATGTGCTCAAGTGATACGAGTAGAAGTAAGCTTATAGACATCGTGGTTTACTATGAAATCGTTGACTGGAACGCACTCAATGAACCAGTAGCAAAAATCACAACACTTCTTCTGGAAAAAATGTAACCGTAAACGAAGACACTGCTGATATCGTTTACGTTGATTCCAGTTTGTGGCGTTCAAGTGGTCCCAGCTTTGTTGACAAAACATACGCAGAAATGTCGATGCTCAGTTCAAAGACCACAAAACAGTATATCTGTCACTTATTGAACCTTGTATGATTGCCAAGGAAAAAGTTGAAATGTCAACAGCAAATACCATTATAAATGATCGAAATTAGCTTAAAGACACTGAACTAGATATTGCTAATGAAGAGATAAAAAGGTCAGACGCTTCAAAGCTTGAAGTAGACAAGGCTAGAGTGAGAGTGCTGGAAACAGCCAAACGCCAGTCACACCTTTGTTTCCAAACCACCAGAACTACCACAATCACGTAACTTTCGGGGCTCTAATGTATGATGAATACTGACAATAAGTGCCTGCTTCATAATGACTTATACGTGTGTATATAGTCTAGGCTTTTCGTTTGAATTTTGCGTTCACAATGGGAAATTTTGGCAGGGAAGTTTGAAGAAAGGTTTACTTGGGATACTCTACTGCCATTACTGGGACATTTTTGAAAAAATTCAATAATGTCTCAAGCTCAGAGCTTTTTCTTAGGACATTTCGTTTTTAAGAGCTGACACTATTGGCTGAAATTTAACTCTTCACTTCAAAAAATAAACAGTCATGATTTTATTTAGGACAATCAGTGGACAACTCAGGGACATTCATTTTTCGTGACAAAATTTCCCATAGTGATTGTGCGTTTCATGGATATGATATTGTTCAAGAATAAATGGTTTTATCTAGAAACATAGGAATACAACCAGATGGAATAAGTCTCTTTGTAATTCTTTACTTAACAGAGTACTGAAGATATTCATGGCAAAAAAAAAGTTGTTTTTTAAAAATAAAGTTGCCAACATCTATCAATTACGTTAATATGACTGTTGTCAATTACTATATAGATTCCATGAATCAGAGTTGTGGGCCCAATATGAAGTATTATGCTAATATTTAAGATGACTTTGGCTTGTGTATGAAATATACATTGATTATGTTATGTGAAAGGGCGTAAGCTTCTTTAATATAAATGTAGAAATACAACAATAGATCTGTTTTATCCGCCCGGTCCAGATCAAATTCGTTGGGAAGATAATATTAATAAAAACCATTCCTCTGAGATCAAGAATAGGAGGAAAGGAATGAGTGGAGTCATTGAGAGAGGGTTAAAGGAATTGATTCAGCTATGTAAGAAACTGTTGACCATGAGGATGCTTGGCGGGAACCAGTTTGTCATGTTGTAACTGAACTAATTAATGCAATATTGAGTACATAATCGGCTGGGACCAAAAGAAATGCTAATTTTGAGGGAGCCAAAGGATGTAGAGTAAGCATATTCAAAAGGAATGAAACTGGGTCGCGTATAATTTCAGGCATAGATAGGCGTGTATATTACGTCTTCTGGTAAATGTACTTATAGTATACTGATTCAAGTTAGCTTGGATATATGAAGCATAACCTTAATGGAAGCTTTGCCTCAAGCACCGTAAATTTTCTTATTGCAGGTACCCTGAGCTTCTTCCATAGCGTTTAGCTGAGAGGCTGTAAAGCGATTGAGAGCTGGGCCGTATTCAAGTTAGGGCCGAATGATGTGAGCGTAAAATTTGGAGCAGAGAATCTTGGAAAAACCAAAAGGACTCACACCAATGGATGATAATGTGTTCATCATTGCAGGAACCTTGGGGCTGTTTCGTTCGATGAGGGCCATTGGATCAAGATATCCACCCGGTTTGAAAGGAACATCAAAGTATGCAAATGTAGTTTTTTCATGGTAATGGCTGACCATAAAGCGTATACGTGATTAGGTTCGTATGGCAGTTCAGGATCACGCATTTGGATGGATTCCACTTGTAACCCAGTTGTATCCTATTTTTACTTTTGGCAATAGTGGCATTAATTCTTGGAAACTCTGTATAATGTGATCTTACTGTTGCAGATATTGCTTTGATCACTCCACTTTCCAGAATATCATTTACGCTTTTCTCTCCTTTTATAGGGGCAATGGCTGGAGTAATGATGTAGCTCATTTCTATTACAAATTGGCCGTGAAATTGGACTCACCCTGTCATATGGTGCGCAAAAGCGGTAGCTAAATCTTGTGCCTTCATACAGCATTTCAAATCAAAAGCTCTCTTGTGCAAACACGTGCAAATATATAATCACAAAAATGGTCGGTTTACAGGCAAATACAAACATTGAGAATTGAGAACACGGAATGGCTCAATGGTGGCAATATTAGGCATATAATTATCTTTGCTATTTTATTTACAATAAAAGCTCGACTTGTAAAGTAAATAGGAAAGAAAAGAGTTAGTATAGTAATAATATACATTTGACAGAAATCTATTCAAGGTCCCTTGTTACACAAATGTCTGAACATAGAATTACGCGTGGCCTTGCCTTCAATACAGATGGTACAACCATATAAATATAGAAAACCTCAGCTTACGGGTAAAACTTTCTTTAATTGCAAATAACCTATTTTGTACATTTATTGTTTCTTTCACATCCACAAACACCTGAGCCTTAAAAATTTTCTGCAAAGAAAGATACACTGTTCCATGTTATCATAGCAATTCAGCATCATATGGTAATCACCTTATTTTCAAAGCATGTCTATTCTATTTTTAAGGTATGTTGATCATTTGTCCTTTACCCGGTACTAAACTAACTTTCTGAACCAGTTATTGTCTCGTCAAGTAAAACCGCGGCTGACTTGTAACAAAGGCTGAATATGATTCCCCAAGCTTTGTGACATCCAAGTACCACTGGAAAAAAGCAGTATTAAATACCATTGGCAAAAGGAACCCGAGGGTTATTTCTAAATCAAGGCAATTTTGACTGCCAAGAATACAAACGTTTCTATATTTCCATTTAAGTTCATAATAAAAAAAAGATGTATGGAAAGATAGCACGATGATACAGAATAAAGTTTTAAGCTATGACTGATAAGGAACAAACTGCAAAGCAAGTACTAGAGTACCGTTTTTTGCTTTGGGTATTTCTAAAAATATAATCATATAACATTTTGTGATTACGACGTTATGACACTAAAATGATACTTACAATTGTGGCGATTGAATGCAGAATTCTAAACAAGATGCGATTGATGGCTATAAATATAAATGATAACATTTCTGGCGCCATCCTAGTACTAATGTTTACTATCTTTAGTTGCTAATGTTCTGTTTTCATAACTAAAGTGATGTCATTACTATCTTTGCTTTCGGATAAATACCTGCGCCTTCTGTCCACTTTCAGTCGGCGTACTGTCGTGTAAGCAACAATACTCCCAAGCATTATTAATCGGGACATCAAAAAAAGGTGTTCGAACGCGGGCTTTCACCATGCATCTGTTTTAAGAAAGAATCGTGGCATATAAAAGGGCTCTATTTTTTTTTATTGAACCCCTTTTTTTCTTATTTCTTTACCCTTTATCAATTATGCATCTCGCTGGAATCGGTGCATTCATCCTCGCCACAGGCTCATTTGCATCAGCCGTTACTACTACAACTAGTTCTTCAGCTACAAGTACCACAGATGGTATCTTGGCTGTTCAATCGCCTACCTGGCTCCCTGACTTCCCAGTCCCTAGTGGTGTCAACTCTGGCTATCCTACTGGTGCACCCAACATCACCGATAGCTTATCACGTACTACATTAAATCTCTCCGCTTATCCTGAACCATGGGGAGAGCCCAGTACAACACATCCTGAAATCAAAGCTGTTATCAAAGCCATTGACTGGTCCAAGGTCCCTAAAGCTCCTGTCCGTAAGGCCAAGTCTAATGGTGATCTTGATATGGCTGGATACGATGCCGACAAGGATCCTTACTGCTGGTGGTCAGACTCCAACTGTGTTACTCCCAAGGTTTCTTACTTGCCCAAAGATATCTACATGTGTCCTAATGCTGGTGATTGGGGTCTTAACTATGATGATGGACCTTATAATCCCAGTGATGATGATGAGGAACTTAACAAGTACGCAGAACCTGAACTTTACAACTTTTTGGCAAAGAACAAGAACCAAAAGGCCACTCTTTTCGTAAGTGATTTCACACCGCTTAAAATAGATTTTTAAAAGGCAGTGACTAATTTTTTTTTCCTGAAAGTATATTGGTTCTAATGTAGTTACCTACCCTGAAGCTGCAAGACGTGCTCTTAACGACGGACACGTTCTTTGTGTCCACACCTGGTCTCATCCTCAAATGACTGCTCAAACTAATGAGCAAGTAGTTGCTCAACTCTACTGGACTCTTCGTGCCATTAAGGAAGCTACTGGTATCACCACCCGATGCTGGAGACCTCCTTATGGTGATGTTGATGACCGTGTTCGTGCCATTGCCTGGCAAATGGGTATGCAAACTATCCTTTGGGATGAAGACACCAACGACTGGAACATGCCTGGTGATGGTGGAGGAAACTTGTCTCCCTCAAAGGTTGATGGCTACTTTGAAGGATGGATCAAGTCTCAACAAAGCGGAAAGGAAACTCACGGCCACATCGTCCTTGAACATGAACTTAATAATGCAACTGTCAAGATGACCGAAAAGTGGTTACCTAAGCTCCAAGAAACTTTCAACGTAAACACAATCCAACACTGCATGAACATCTCTCAACCTTATTGGGAAACTAACTGGGTCTACCCCACTGCTGCCAACCCTAATCCTGTTTCTAACAGCTCGACCACCAACTCTACATCAACATCATCCGACGATGGTACTTCTACAACTATTACTCTTGGCTCTACTGCTTCTGCCACTCTTGCTTCTGCCACTCCTGCTTCACAAACTTCCGAAGCTGCTCCTTCTTCAACTGTCAATGTTAGCAACAATGTCGCCGTCAATTCTGCTTCTTCCAAGTCTGTTGGTGCTGGTGCTTTCTTAATGGCTGCTGCTATTGCCAGTTATCTTTTCTAAACTTGAATAGAGTTTTATTATCAATTTAATGAATACACAAACCCATTTATCTAACATAGACACATTAACAATGTATTTTACGTATTACTCATTTGTATATAAGTCTCCGCACTTAATAAAAACACAACATAGAAATGTATTTAGCATCAGATGCTCCAACATTTATTTATGTTTTACTAAAACGAAAACACTGCTGCACTCGGTGACATTGAGGGGGTCCTAATGAGGATATTCACAAGTGCCATATGTAGCCCCATTATATCTTCTGCAGTATAAATCTTTTCCGCACACTATATTCTGGCCACATACTTTTTACAGGATGAGAATCGGATGTTTAAGTCGTAGTAATATATTCTACTTACATTGATGAAGTGTTGGATAAGATGGAATATCGTTAGCAGTAATTTTGTGAACTAGAACAAGTGTAACAAACAAAGGCAGCAAATACTGGAACTGCATTAGGAAAGAGAATTGTTGTTGTTAAACGCGTTAAAAAGTAGAAAAACATCGGCTTTTATAAAGACACAGATGGATATTATGATTTAAACTAGGATTGCACGCGAAGCATGCGTATGATATATATATTTTGCTTAGTTTAGTAGACTTTTTATAAAAGCTTTTCCTTTAGGCATTATCAAAATGTTCGATTGAACTTTTTGTTTTTCTGTTACAATTTTGCGAGCTCTAATAAAATGTCATCAGTTTGTCATTACACGCTTGTTTAATTTCATTTGTTTTACCTTTCATATGTGGCACTTCCGGCATTGGTCAATACGCCGAATAACAAGGACTGTTTGATGCAGAATCCATCAACACAAGATTCTATATGTGGCTTATAGCTTTCCCAATTGATAGGATCCACCTAGTTTGTTATTAAAGCTTAATGAGAATTGGCCGTAAAATGCTCATGCGCTTTTTACCTTGTCCTGTAGCATATCTAGTGTTTTGTCGCTTTTGGATAAAGAATTCTTATCTTCATCTTGCTGTAAGATTGATTTTATAAAAAGGAAATCAAATATCATTTGTAACGAGCCTTGTTCTGTTATCTCAAAATCTTTGCTGCTTAAAATAGCTTCAAACATTGCGCTCGCTTTCTTGTACAGTGTTTGTCTCAATTTTTTCATAATCGTCTGATCAAGCATGGAACTATTGATGCGCTGTATATCTTCACAGATAGAAAACATAAGTCGTGTTATGGCTCCTGTCGCCTGAGTTGGAAGCTTAGTATCTTCTTCTACATCTACAAGTGATAAGATATTTTTAGCTTTTTAGCTTTTTTAAAGGTGAATGACTTACTTTCCCATAATGAAACACATTCATCCTTCCATTTTGTTCCTTGTAAAATTTCTTCTAGATTCTTGGTAAATTTTGATTCTACCAATGATAACCAAGGTTCATGAGCTATGTGAAAGGTATCCAATAGTTCATCCTGCGCTTTAGCATACTTTTCATCTATATTTCTTTAATGGTAAGCATTCATAGCTACATATTATTATTATTGTAAAAAAACTTGCCTTTACTAACATCATTCCGTAAAACAAATATAGGTAATGTCTCAGCAGAAAGTGCCAATGCCTTTGGTAATTCTTTTGAAGATAAGGCAATATTTCGAGCAAGCCTACCAATAACTATTGCTATATTACTTGCTTTTAGGGGGGTGGACCTATCAGTATTATTGTTCACACACACGTGCATCTCTGGCTTTAGTACCTGCTTTCTTATCTGACCATTGGTCTATACGTTTCAAAAGTGCTTTTAGACCAGATGAATAGGCAATTACAGATTCATAGCATTTGTTTTGAAAATATGATTTAAGGCTATTGCTATCCCTAATGAGTACAAGTCGTTAGTGATTAGAGCGAAAATTTGCATGAAATTTAGTTACTCTTGGCAATAAAATCCATCGTTTTCACGTAGCTCAACTTGAGTTAGTACATCCTTTCGCAGATCCGAAAGCAGCGTATCAAAAAGATGCTGCAGTTTTCTTAGAACATCAGTTCTATCATTGACTGTTTCTGTCAGCGATAATCTGAATTCCTGCAGCTCTTTTTGCGATGAAATGCTTGGAAGTGAAAATAGCTGCGAGGGCTTATTTTGAACACCTGGCCATATGCCTATTGAAACAGGAATGGCGTTTGCGGCGTTCTCTTTACTATTATCAGGCACGATGGTGTGCCAAACATCCAATTCTGGCTGATCAGAAAGTATGCTTAACTGCTTGTCAATAATAGCCTTTGCCCGATCGATAAAGATGTCTCTTAATGATGATTTCCAGATAGAGTAGTTGTTTAGCAGTAGATCATGGGAGACTATCTCCCAGTCCTGAACTTGATTTTTTGCATTTTCGTCATCTTGCAGCGAAATCCAAAGTCGTAATTGTGTATCAGTTAAAGCCTTCTCGGTGCTTAATGCCATTAATACTTCAGGTAGACATTCTTTTAGTAATAGTTCAACATTATTGATCCATTCTGTAGTCAATTGCTGAATATCTGATGCTACAAGTGGGTTACCAGCGTCAAAATCAGGCCGATAGTTCTGTATAGCCTCTGGTAAATAGCGTACAATGAGATGTACATTTGAACTGGGTGAAAGTAAGCGCGTGACGGGCGGCTGTGAAGGCGTGCCATTTCCATGACTACTAGCTGATGGTATTAAAAAAGTCTTTTTAAGATATGATACATAAGATTCTATAAGGGTCATATTTGTCTCATGCTTTGAAAGAAATATAGAATCAACTTGAATAAGTGTTTGCTTGAAAATGACAACAATGTTCTTCAATTGACGCGCAATAAGGTTGCTTAGGTTATCTGATTTCTTGGGTCTATGCTGAAGTAAATCATGAATCGCATTCATTCGCATCTTCAAAAGGTGTTCCAGGATATCCTTGTAGGAAGATTCATTCAAAAGCATTAATCCTATCAAAGTCTCGGCTAAATGCTATACTTTTGATAAGAAAAAAAATACATATCAATCAGAAAACATATCAACTACCTCTGACGTCTGTTCTGATGATTGAAGATGTTGAAGAGATCTTTGCAAGATTTGTGGCTCAAAGGCGCTGACAGCGTCCCATTGACTCTGTATGATCGGGAACTTGGTCTCAATATCTGATTCTGTCTTTTTTTCTTCTTCAAGGTATTCATGAACTACTTTTGCCAAGGTGAATAGGCGACTGGCGTGAAGGTATCGATGATTTTCAAGCGCGTGCCATATCTATAGGAATAAATAGCTTGTTCTAATGTTTTTTACATGATAATCATACCTGTTCTGGTACATCAGCTAGGCATTTTATAAGCGAGGCTATCAAATAGATATGTTGACGCTCGTTGTCAACTCGTGCTGTTTATGACATGTTAGCTCACTGTTGAATGTTAAGCATATATTTGCTTACTTTTTTTGGTTGAAATATTGCTTTTTATTTCGTCTACATTACAAGCTGCCTGCAAACGACAGATGTTGGCCTGAATTGTCTGTGTATGTTGTCTCATTGTAATAATAGCATCGGCTGCAGACATGAGCTCGAGATATTGCTCGCTATGTACTGCTGTTATTACTTTATTGTGAAACTGTTGTTTGCTATATGTACCCAACCATTGACCGAAGTTCTTTCTTTCTTGTCTCTATTTCGGTTCTGTATATTGGCCATCAGTACTTATAAATACTCCATCAGTATCTCAATTACCGCATCTTTTGCTCCAAAGCGCGAACTTCAGGAACGTTCATTTCCATAAAATAAACATTGGGATCATCTTCAGTTATTGACATGCTTCACAAAGAAAAAATGGGTCAAACACACATATAAAGTCACCATGAATAAATCAGTGTAAATTCCGCTAAACTTTTCCGTCTGCAGTGCCTTTAATACGCCAAAAGAAGGGTTAAATAGCCCATTATTAAAAGAAAGGATTATATAAAAAGAAATAAAGGAAGCAAATGTAATGACAAGAGAATGTTATAGAGTTGAAATGGATGTGTAATTATAAAAAGGGGGTAAAAAATGAGGATTTTATACAGTGTTTTCATCGTCTATCATTGTAACAATTTCAGACAGGTCTCGAAGAATTTCTGGATCAGTCGTTGGTTTTAGCATTGAAATCATTAGCCTTTCACGAACAGCAGGCATATCTAGTATACGGCTGGCAATTTCTGATAGAGAGTACTGAGATTCTTCTTTCTTGCTTGCTTCAGGCTTATACGGTGATAATATCTCTAAAGATGGGTTTGATTGCATCAGCTGCATCGGCTGCGTCTGTTGTTGTTGTTGCTGTTGCTGTTGCTGTTGTTGCTGATTCAATGGTCGTTTTCGTGAACCATCACCACCACATATTATAGAACGTAGTATCTCCATGCCCCGTTTTGTAACAAGTCCAAATTGTGGGTTTCCTGACTCTGCTAAAGTCATGCATAATCTGAATAGCATCATTCCTAAATTCTTATTACGCAGCGCAAGCTCCTGCTTTAGAGTGTTGTTTTCCACAATAATCAAAATGTTGTATAGTGCAATCACAGCCAGCTCCAATGAAGCAAGTTGATTTGATGTCATCGCATGCATCACTCTTCCATCTGATGAAAAGTATTCTCGAAGGATCACAGAGGTTAGCTCCAGCCAAATATCTTCTATTAATCGAGCTATTTCAGAATTTGAAGTATAAAGGGTATGCAACAGCTGGCGGTTGCTATAGTTTACAGAGAATTTAGACCATGTCTCGATTGATAAGAGAGCATAATATGTATCAGGGCCGTGGATCAAGAAATCATGAATCAGTCGGACAAAAGTAGCAGCTAGCCTTGTTTCACAAAGGCTAACGAACGTAGCAATGTTTGAAAAGATGATGAGTATACTTTTGCGGAAATCCAGGGTGTCCATTCGGCGAACACCAGAGAACCATGCTTCCTTTCCCAATGTGTCCCGCCCGTCTATCGATTTGATTTGTGTTGTCTTGTTGATGATATCAATCATCAGCTCAGAAAATCGACGATGTCTTGCCAAGTATTCAATATTATCATTCATAAATGATAGGTTTCTCAAGATGTTGAAGATACATAGACACCTTTCCCGTAAGGATATCCATACGTCCGAAGTACTGTCTTCTAACTGAGGAATCAAGCTTTTCATTTCATCCAAGGACATATCAAATAGGTCAGCGTATGTAAGTTCATTTAATATCTCTCCTTTCTTCGTTCCATCTTCAGTTTCATTGGGGTTTTCGTCATCATCTAACTGAAAGCGTTTATATGTACCCAAGATATCCTGCTCCAAGTAATCCAATAAAGTGTCCAAAAGATCATCGCACTGTGCGAGTGGAAGATTGGGAGCTTGCTGCTGTTGTATGTTTGGTTGAACGGTCAACACGGTTAGTATGTTCAAAGCATTTGTCACTTCCATTTTCATCCCAGATTTAAGGGATAGAGTCAATGCCTGGATGTCAATAACACCGAGTTCTCCAAGATGCGGTACAGGTGGTTTAATTTCAAATTTATCAAAGTACTTTAGGTCGATACCACCATACGTTTCAACGTTGCGCGTCTTTGGTATATATGTTGCCTGTACTGGAGATCCTTGGGAAGCCGTACTAATCTGTGCTTGTTGTGGAGTGGAAGGTTGTTGGTTAGGTGTTTGCTGACGTGTCTGTTGCTCCTGTAACTGTTGATTATGTTGAGGTGGCTGCGAAGCTTCTTTCTCAGCTATTATGCCTTGTCCAATGGATGCTGAATCAGACTGACTAGGGGAAGCCTTTGGAGAGGGTGTTGCAGTTGTACCAACAGGTGTATCTACCGAAGATTGTCTCATAGATGCCTGTCTGGCAGGGCTCATTTGTGGAGTGCTTGTCCCTTCAAGTTGTTGATGCTGCTGTCGAGGTGTTGATCGAGTGCTTCCGGGCGTGGGTGCATGTCGAGGTGCAGGCGAAGCATGAGTTTGCATTGGTATTTGTTGCATATAGCTTGGTATAGCATTGTAAGCTTTGGGTGTTTGGTTATCCATTTCCTTTTTTATATAGTCAATAACAGCACTTCCTCGACTATACTCTTTTAGTTACCTGTGCAGCCGCAAAGGACATGGGAGAATTACTCATAGCTGGTGACATGCCTTGTTGTAACATTGCCTGTTGCTGCTGAGCATTTAGTTGTTGCATATATCTGTTTGCTGCCTGGGAAGGAATGACACGCGCCATTTGCGGTGATGGTGAGATGCCGCTACCCTGTTGGAAATTTTGTCTTGGCGATCCAATCATGGGTCCCATTGATGAACCTGAGTTTGCAACAGATTACCATTTCCCCTTATTCTACTCTAATTTTGCAGACATACCTGTATATTCAGATCCTAATCTTGCTCCAGCCATTTGGGAATTGTTGTTTATAACGGGAGATCCAGTATTCGTTCCTGGAAAATGTGTGCTGTTTAATGCTGGAGATTGACTTGGTGATTGCTTGGCTTTAGAAAATATAAGCACCTTTTACTTTTTTTTTTTTTTTTTTTTTTTTTTTGAAACCAACCTCTGTTCAAAGCTAATGCTGCTTGTTCTTGCTGCTGTTGCTGTTGCTGTTGTTGTTGTTGTTGCTGCTGCTGTTGAAGCAGGATTGCTTGAGGAGTATTGGCCATTACATTGCCATTATTTTGGTATAGTCCTCTATTTTGAAACTGAAGTGGAGTACCTAGGAAAGGGGAAGAGACAAAGAGTTGGAAAAAAGAACGCTCTATGAATTATATATGTATATACCTTGATTGTTTCCTTGTTGAAATCCAAGCATATTCTGAGGCGTATACACTGCTTGTGGTTGAATGGTTTGACGTAATTGTGGTTGTTGCTGTAAAGATGCAGCCAAATTCATCAAGTTTGGGTTAAAGTTACTCAAACCGCCAAGGTCTGTTTGGTCAAAGTTCATCAAGTCGTTTTGACCAAGTGATAAAGCGCCACCAAAGACAGCAGGATTGAATGCCATTCCTGGATTATTCAGTTGACTGAATTGTTGTAAATCTTGCTGTGTTTGTTGTTGAAAGGGCATTATCAAGTTGGGATTTTGAGGGTTTTGTTGGTTATTGAACATGCCTTGCTGTGCAGCCGCTGCAAATAGCTTGGGATCCATTATATAAAAAATTGGCTTGTAAAGGATCGGTTTTTCTGTATATTGCGCGCGTGCAAAATATGGGAGTGCCTTTGAAGAAAGGAAGAAAGACGAATATAATTTTTATTGGAAAAAAAAAAATAAAAGCGTACGGCTGGGTGCAAAATGGGGTGAAAAGGGAAAGTTTAGATCAACGCGTAAGACGTCAAGGATAATACGAGGGTTTTCCTATTGATTGAATTGCTTAAAAAGTCATTTTTTACATCTTTTTCCTTTTCCTTCTTCTTGTACTATTTTCTGTTCCTGTTACTGGCAGAGAGTGGAAACTGATGACATACAGTGGAAAATTTAAATACCGACAATTAGCCCTTATTCTACTTGAGCCTACACTTTACACTTTATTCACTGATAAAAGAAACAATAAATAATAATAAAAGAGAACCCATCAGAAGCAAAAGGATGAATAAAGAAATGATTAATAAATCCGTTATTTACATTGATATTAAATACTTACATTATAAAGAAGAGGATTTATAAAAGAAAAAAAAGAGAAGCAAGAAAAGTGAGTAAAATTATAAAGAAGTAATCAATATCTTACCCGAAGTGCATCCTGGGTTGGGCTGGCGATAACCATCCCGGAGAAGAAGGAAAAAGAGAAAAAGTGAGCAGGAGAGAGTGGCCAAAGGAACGAAAGAGGTTGAAGGAGTGTACGGGACCAAAGTTTGGTAAGAACCAAACTATCCCTAGCCAACACCAAGTTAGCTTCGATGGGCAATCTATAACACTACATATTAGTTTCTTACAAGAGTAAAGAGTAAAATATACCTTAGCGCTTGTTGGGGAATAGCTGGTCTTACTTTGGTCCAAAGAAGCCAAGATCAGACTATTTATATAAAGTCTCTAACAACTTTTTCAGCTACGTGTTATTCATAAGTGATGACTACATCATTTATATATGTATATCAGAAATACAAACTCATTTTATGCTGTCTTTTAAATAACAAAGGTATAGAAAACTAACTAAAATGTTAATTGTTATTGAAAAAAAAAATGTATCTTTATAATCTTCTTCGATACAGCGCAACCATATTTTATCATTTGAATTAAGGCTATCTTTCCTCTCATGTCTATTTTTGGGCAAATGACCTTGTCTTCTGGGGCGTAGTAAAGTCATCATACGTCTTGTTATACCATTAAAGGTATTATTCACTGCCTTTTGATTGGGCAATTCATACATATGCATGATTCACAAATATCAAGCTTGTCCCCACATGGTATTAAGCCACTGTGAAGAGAGTCTAGTGTAGACAAAGAGTAGTGCTTTTTAATAATGTGTACTCTTTTTTTGATAGTATACACTATACATATTTTGCTTCATTGTATAGCTTTACATATAAAAGAAAATGAAGAGAGAATGTATTTTTATTAGTTGTAGATCATTTAATGTGTATTATGCATATAATTAAGGGATTCTACAGTGTGATATGAGATAGATTATAATAGATTCTTAGTTGATATATGAAGAAACTACAGTGACATACGATACATCCTTTCTCATAATCAATGCTAGCATAATTGTATCATATAATTGCATAAAATAAAGTAATCATCAAATGATCTAAATAGATGCATTTATCAGACTCATTCAACTGTCAACGACTTGTAAAAGCTCAGGTGTCTATATACATGGTCATTGTCCAATCAAAATTAACTAACGGAGGTTAAATCGAAAAGAAAAAAGAAAAACAAGCCTTTGTGGTTTGTGCAAAGCTGAGTTATAATACAATGTTTGAGAGTGAATCGTCATTGATTGAATGATTTCGTCCCGAGTGAGTGAGTGAGTGAGTGAGTGAGTGTGCGTGAGGATAATTTTTTTCTTCTTTTCTTCTTTATCCAATTTACTTCGGAATATTATGAACAAAGCTATACATAATAGTGAAAACGTTAGACCGAACAAATTTAACTATGCTCAAGCAGCTCGGCCTAACTATCCTAGAAATCCTTCACAACCGCAGCAACAGCAGCAAAGAGTAGAAGGTGCACCAAGCAGTGATCAACAAACGGAATTCAAGAATTCATCTACTTATTCCTCTTCTTTGACCCATGGTCATGGTTCCTTCAAGAGAACTTATTCTTCCAACATGTAAGTTTCTCTTTCTTTTTTGTCATCTCTCTTTTCTCTTTCTCTTACTCATCACTTTTCCTTTTTTCTTTTTTTTTCTTTTTTTTTCTTTTTTTTTTCCTTGTCTTTTAGGTATAAATCAAAAGATAGCACATATAACAACTATAAAAAACCAAGTGTACAGCTACCAATGGCTCCACCTACTGAGACAAGTAAGATTTTGTTCTTATTCTATCCTAACGATCCTAACTTCTTTATAGCTAATATCCAGTTTGGATCTATCAATCAAGCTTATACTCCGGCGAGTACAGCTAACGGATCTAATAATAAAACCGGAGATATCCCAGTTTTAAAAGAAGTTCAATTTGGCAGTTTGCCTGCTACAGATGCTACTTTGGTAAGTAAATTATATTTCTTTATTATATTCTTATTCATCCTTTATCAAAAAGAATCGTTCGCAATTCAGATCCCAACAGCAACAGCAGCCAAAAACAGAGATACCCAGATCAACTCGTACTACCAATGATGCTAGATTATTTACCCAACCTTACGCGCCTCGTAGAGATTTTAACCAAGGAGATTTTTCGAATAATAATAACAACAATAATAATCGTTATTATAATAATAATAGACACAACGGAAATTATAAGAATGGTTACAATAAATCCACAGGATCTCAGCAAAACAGCTACTATAATAATAATAATAATAACAATCACAACAATAATAGCAGCAATAATAATACTAGCAATAATCATAATAGCAGTACTACTTCTACTAATAGCACAAACAGCAGTAATAACATTGTATCATATCAACAGTATCCACAACAACAACAACAACAACAACAACAACAACAACAACCATCACAACAATCATCCACTCAACCTTCTTCTTCTACTTCTCCTCACCTTCAGCCTTCAATCGCACCATCCTCATCTCACCATAGATCACCCAAGATTCAGCAATCTCCTCAATTACAACAACAACAACAATCACCTCAACAGCATCAAGTATCCCCTGTACATGCTTCTCCTTCAAACGTGAATTATACCAAGAAAAACGCTTCTCCCAATATGGCTCAGTCATCCCAAAATATTCCTGCAACAACCACCGCCACCTGGTCACCTCAATTTATGCCTGTAAGTTAAAACCCTAGTCGGGGAATTTTTTTGACTAACCCTGAAATTCTCTCTAGTTTTACCCTCAGTATCCTGTACCTGTCGCTGCTTATAGCAATATGGCACCCAATAGATCCTATGTCCCACCACCTGCAAAAAAAGTGATTCCCATCGTAAACCCCAATACAGGTACTGCAATTGACACTACACCCATGGCCTTATCCACAACAACAGCCACTCCTGTTGCAACAAAGACTGAAAAATTCGACTTTCAGATCCCACAACCCAATGTATCCAAACGCGTGGAAATTGTTGATCCTGCCATTCGTGATCGTGAGCTTCGTGAAAAGCGTGAGCGTGAGGAGGCTGAGCTTGAGGCTAAGCGCAAGGCTGAAGAAGAGCGCTTGGAACAGGAAAGAAGAGCTGCTGAAGAAAAGGAACGTCTGGAAAGAGAGCGCGAAGAGAAGGAACGACTGGAACGGGAAGAAAAGGAGCGCAAGGAAAGAGAAGAGGCCGAACGTATCGAAAAGGAGAGACTCGCTGCATTGGAAGCTGAGAGAAAGAAGAAACAGGAAGAGGAAGAGGCTCAACGAAAGGCTGAAGAGGAGCAAGAGCTGAGACGTATTAAGAGTGAGTTGGAGGCTAAAAAGAAAAAGGATGAAGAAGAACGTGCTCGATCGGCAACGGTGATCGATACATCCTTGGCCTCAGACCATAAGCCATCCTTGACTCAATCACCTGTCAGTGCTACTCCTACACCGTTGATAAACGATAGGCCTATCCAGCTTATTGAGGATCCTAGTACGATCAAGTACCCACCTAATGTCCAAGCTCCATCCAAGGTCGACGGAAAATATATATATAGTGTAGAATTCTTGAAGCTGTTTAGTACTCTCTGTAAAGACACGACCGCCGACTTGTCTGTTGTTAACGAGGCAGTTGATACTTCCAAGAAATATAAAACCTCCGGTCCTTCAACTGGCTCCAATCTCAATCGTGAAAGAAGCAGTAGTCATCGAACACACAGTGGCGACCCATCCACCTTTAGAATGGGCTCTCGTGATGGACGAATGGAAATGGGCAAGTTTAACACGGGTCGTCCATTGAACCCTCGTAGCAACAGCAGTGGTATGTTTATGGAGCGACAACCCAGTGGACGTGGCGGAGGCATGGGTGGTAGAGGTATGGGAAGATCTACACCTAACGGTATGAAGATCATCCGCAACCCCTCCCAGCAAGCTTCTCCTGCACTAGAACCTGTTGCTCCACTTACAAAGACAGAGAACCGATGGGTACCTACGGTTGCCGTTCAACAAGCAAACGATAAAGCGGTCTCTGATTCTGGACTCTTATCTGAAGAGATTATTACCCGTAAAGTGAAGGCTTTGTTGAACAAGTTGACAATTGAAAAATTCGATTCAATCTCTGAACAAATCTTCAACTATGCTAAGCAATCCGAAAAGGAAGAAGACGGTATGGCCCTCCGTACGGTTATCAAGCTTACATTTGAAAAGGCCTGTGACGAACCTGCTTTTGCCAGCATGTGGGCTCGCCTTTGTCACAGAATGTCCAGCAGCATGACAAATGATATTCGTGATACCAGTCTCTTGGACGACCAAGGCAACCCATCGTGTGGTGTGCTTTTATTCAGAAAATACTTGTTCAGTCGATGTCAAGTGGAATTCGAAAAGGGATGGAAGGTCAATATGCCCGAAGCTGATGAGAGTGCCATGTTGACTGATGAGTATTATGCCGCCGCCAAAGCCAAACGTCAAGGTCTTGGTCTTATCCAATTCATTGGTGAGTTGTTCAAGTTGGAAATGCTGTCCGAACGTATTATGTATGGCTGCTTGATCAAATTATGTAACGATCCTCAGAATGCAGGCGATGAAGAGGCAGAGTCACTTTGTAAGCTGCTTACGACCATCGGTAAGACCCTCGACAGTAAGCCCAAGACGTCCAAGTGGGTTGATATCGTTACGGCAAGAATGAAGAATGAAATGATGAATAGTCCCAAGATATCATCTCGTGTGAAATTCATGATTCAGGTAAATATAGAAAACAAAAAAAAAAGGGTTCTATGACTAATGTTTGTTATAGGACGTATTTGACTTGCGTAAACAAAACTGGGTTCCTAGAAACGCAAGCAACCAAGTCGGTCCTACAACACTCGCCAAGATCCATGAGATGGCCGAGAAGGACAAGGAGCACAAGGAGACAAACACTGTTAAGAGAGGCAACAGCAACCGCGGACCTTTTATACCCAATCAATATAACAGCAACAACAACAACATGCAGCGAACAGGCTCATTCCGTGGTGGAAGGGACTATCATGGCAGCAACACCAGTAATAATGCTGGCAGCCCAGGCAACGATGGCTGGAATACGGTTGGATCTGGATCATCATCACCTGTAAGTGATAAATCACGTGCGAACGAACTGTCCAACTTTGGCAAAACAGACCGCAGTCGTTCAAAGAACAATCTCCTTGGCCCCTCCAACAGCCCATTCCCAAGCTTGACAAGAAATAAGGCAGGCAGTGATAGCAAAGGTCCCAATGATGGTAGAGCAAGTCCAGCCATGAATATGTTTAGTGCGTTATCCAATGGAGACAAGCCTGAGGAACGCAAGAAGCTGCAGTTACTTCCAAGAAGTACACCAGCTGATGAGAGCAACTCCACCGATAGCAATGATACTGCTATCGCTACTGCAGTGACTACTTCAAGTAAGAAGTTATCCGATGAAGTTGTTAAACGCAAATCGAAGAATATCATTGACGAATACTTTGGTATTAGAGATAAAAAGGTAAGAAGAAAGGAATAGAAATTCTTTTTACATAGACTCATTCTCTATTTGAATATATAGGAACTTGTTGAATGTGTGAAAGAACTTGATGATGTACATTACCTTGAGATATTTGTAGAGGAGATGCTGACAGTCGTAGAGAGAAAATCAGAGGATGTGGATACAATGGCTGACATCATGGCTTATCTACTATCTGAAAAACTATTAGACAAGCAAATATACATCAATGCCTTTAAGAAATTCATGGAAGGCTATGAAGATTTACTCATTGATGTGCCTCAAGCACCAAAACATGTTGCCAAGCTATTAGAGGCATCATCTCTCACCTCATCCGATGAAGGAACAGAGGATATATTTAAGCATCTCAAGTAAATAAAGTCCATTCCATTTTGTTAGATTACGTTGTTTATAAAGAAGATGTTTTTTTTTTTTTTAATTTATTTCATAATGTGCACACATCACAACGGGAAAAGACTTGTCATTTTATTTCTTTTTGGAAGCCAACTAGTGTACATTGTTAGTTTATGAATGAAACATTGTCATCTACACTTACTCTAGCACGAAGAGCTTCAAATCTCTCCTTGACTGAACCCTGAGGTGTTGGCTTTGGCTTTTGTTGTTCTATTCGTTCTTGCTTGACAGCTTTATGTGCTTCCAGCAGTTTTTTGATCTACATACACATGTTGGTAAAACGTATGTTGACATTCAATGTTACTTACACCCTGTGGCAGATTAGCTTGCTTTTCCCATTCATCCTTATTTACTACAGTTCGTAATCTTGGCAGTGGTGCTTCAGGGACAGTGGCATCATGCTCTGGATGTTCATTAAAGTATCTATCAACAGCCTCACGCAACATATCCGCTCGCAATTGTAAATCTTTTCCAACTAAAGGTACTCTCCATTCCTTGCCAAATTCGATCAAGAAGTCTTCATTGATTTTGCCGCCATATGTTCTTAATTCCTTGGCCTCTACTGAATATAATCGAGGAGCAAGGTACATGATTTTACAGATATGTGATATCTTTATGTTTCTTCCCGTCATGTTTCTTAGTATAGCTTCTGTTTGATGGTATAGAGTAGGTTGGTTACGAGCAACACGATCAGTGATGACGATATCGAGTGCTTTACGGACACTGGTAATAATCAGCTTTTCATCTTCAATTCTTTGTTTATCAGCCAAAGACACATATGTTTTAAAAGGTGCGTCTGATGAAATGTGATGCTTATTGTCATCTTGAGTCTTGGATGATTGTTCTATAGGAGGTATCATTTCATTGTTATCTCTTGTACTGATATCTTTAAGGTTGTCTGTATCATGTGATCCTTTTACGATGTTGTCACCTTTATCAAGCATGGTAGTCATCATTTCTTTATTCGATGATTTCATACATTTTTCTTCTACAACAATCACTTTTTCTTCTTCCTGAACTTGTACAATAGCCTTTTCTTCTTCTTCTTCTTGAACTTGCTCAGTCACTGTTTCTTCCTGAGCTTGTACTGTAACTCTTTCTTTCTGAACATGTTCAGTCACTTTTTCTTTTGTCTCTTTTTGCAGTTCATCTGTTATAATCTCTTTGGGAATATTGGCTTCTGTTTTTTGTTTCTTGTTTGAATTGGTCTCTTCTGTGTCATTTTTACGTTTCTTGTCTTCCAATTGTTCGTCTTTTTTAAATGGTAATTCTATTTGTTTTAATGTTTTACTGGCAATGCGTGCACTCTTTCGTGTTAGGGAAACCTATAAACATGTCAATGTGTTATCTTTTGTATGTATATATGTATTCTTACAGTTGGTTTCAAGATAATCTATGAAAAAAAAAGTTAGATAATTGTCTTGTAAAATATCTTTTGAACTTACATCGTCAGCTGCTCTAAATGCTTTACCTTCCATTAGAGCATTATTTTTATTTGAAATGGCTTCAGCTCGTCTAGTTACATTTCGCTATTGTATATATGAGAATATGAACAATGTTTTACTGTCTTATTATTATTACTCTTGTTCGAAACTCTAAGCGCCCTTGCACTTTCATCTTTACTTTATATACGCGTTTATAAAAGGAAAAAAAAAAAAAAAAAAAAAAAAAACAGTAGCCCAACAAAAAAAATAAAAGAACGTGACTTTGAAATAAGGGGAAAGAAGGTTTTTAATACACTGATGATTATTTCAAACAAACTTGAGAAAGAGAGAGAGAGAGAGAGAGAGGGAAAGCGCACAAGAAACAAGGAAATGAGATATATGAAAAACCTTGTAGTTATTTTCATGAAACTAGCATTATTGTGAGCGATAGGATCATAATCTTTACGAAATCCAACATGATATAGTGTTTCACGTAATTTTTGGATTGATGGAAGTGTGCTATCGAGGGCATTGCTAATATCATTTGCATAAGCAGACATCCAGGATCGAATCGATTTGAGCTTATTATCTCATTATAAGTCATTACACGATTAAAGTCATCTTGATTCTTTTTTATTTATGAAAAGATGTTGTTAAAGAAGATCACTTGAAATTGGTGTTGAATATAATTAATGGTATACAAAAGAAAGGATAAATTAAAATGTCTTTTTATGAATGATATCTGGATCTTCTTGATATTCTTCAGCTGATACCCACATCTTTTTGAATGTATTGAGAGAAGCCAAAATAGAGCCACCAATCCATGTACTGTATTTTCTTTCAGGGGGAGCATAGATCTTGATCTTTATGTCTTTTAATGCAAGTCGCTTTATTTCGGACAAGAGACGCTCACCAAATCCCTTACACAAGGTAGATCCACCAGAGAGAACAACATTGGAGTAAAGAGACTTTCTCAAGTCAAGATCAGCACGACCAATACAATCAACAATAATCTGATGGACACCAGGATATTCTTCTCCAATTAACTCTGGTTGGAACAAGATCTCGGGTGCTTTGAATCTTTCCGCACCAAGCTATAAAAGGAGAAAATTTAAAAAGCGTATAAAACATGACTGTATTCCTTTTACCTTGATAATGTTGCCATCAGGTAATATAAAATCATTTATATTACCGCTTATTTCCTTTTCTTCTTTAACAGGATTTAATGCAATATAACACGTCTTTTCTTTGATAATACGCACAACTTCCTTTTCTGCTGTCGTATGGAAGTTATAACCAGACTTTCTTAATAAAAGTTGCAAATATTCAGTAACATCTCTTCCTGCAATATCCACTCTACGGATAGCATGAGGAATAGCAAATCCTTCATAAACAGGTACTGCATGTGTTACGCCATCTCCTGAGTCAAGCACGATGCCTGTTGTTCTACCAGAAGAATACCTAGATATTTTTTTTTCGGTTGGCAAATATTAAATAACAACATCATGACTTACAAACTAAGTACAGCCTGAATCGAGGTAAACAAGGCAGGAACATTGAAAGTTTCAAAAAAGATTTGGGCTGCAGTATCCCGATTTGATCGAGGGTTCAAGGGCGCTTCAGTCAACAAGACAGGATGCTGTTTTATATTAAGTCATTGTCCTTTAACATATTATGCTTTTACCTCTTCAGAAAGTGTCTTGAGTTCATCTGTGTAAATGTATTGCCAGATTCGTTCCATGTCTTCCCAATCTGTGACAATACCGTGCTCGATAGGGTATCTAATCTTTAGTAAGCCACGTAATTCTTGAGCTTTTCTACCAATAAAGTTATCTCCCTCGACTGCACCTGCCATAATGCGTTCATGTTTCGGTCGTCCAACACTAAAAGTGACATTAGTAGGAATAAGAACATGATGACACTTTCTTACATGGAAGGGAAAAAGCATTTAGGTTGTTCTTCTCCTGCAAAACCTGCCTTGATTACACCAGAGCCCTGAATAAGACAGATGAGTCATCTTTTTACTCTTGTCATTCTATTATTACGTGAATAGTTTACATTATCAATGACTACAGGTTGGTTGGTCAACACCTAGAATGAAATAATAGGTTTTTTATTCATATTTGTTTGTTGTATTATTCATTTTTTTTTCATGACATACATCGTCAAACTCTGTATTCATATTTTATATTCTTGTTCCTGAAAAGAAAAAAGAGAAAGAAAAAAAAAAAAAAAAGAGAAAAAAAAAGAAGGGGGGCAAACAGAGATTACTTTTTTAAATAAAAAGGAAACTCAGCCAATAGCTTAAAGGATGTTGTGTTTAATTTTTAAAACGTTGTCAAGGGAACGGGAGAGTTGATCTTTTTGTAGGTCCTTTCCGATAAGCACAATTTTACTGGACGTGTTTGTCTCTTCTTCTACTTCAGAATATCCTTCTTGAATATCATAGAGAGCCTGTACACCTTGAATAACAAGTCTCTTCTTGGTATTTGAGAGTGTTTTATCTTTAGGTGGGTAGATGATGCCCTTCAATCTCAAGACAGTAACAGGATCACTCTCGATCCCTTGTATTTTTTTCTCCCATAGTAAATCTTGAATCCAATATTCTAATGGTTCAAGTTTATCTAATTGCTGGTCAAATTGTATACATACAGTTTGCACCCCCTATTTAAGTGATTAGTCATTTAGTTTAACTCTTTCTTTCTTTTTTTTACATGACTAATTTCATGGGCATGCGTCTTGGCATGTTCATTTATCTTGTTGGTTTGATAAACAAGAGCATCCACATTCTTCACATCATAAGCCTTAATGTCTAGGATATAATCCAAGGGAATTCTTGATCTTTCGGTTACCATCATATCAGCTACAGAGTTGATTGAGCTTAAATCTTCTTGAAGCTGCCGTAATTGATCATCTGTGATCAAGTCTTTCTTATTGATGACAATACGATCAGCAATAGCCACCTGTCTATAATAACAATAAGACAGGGCGATACCAACAATATAAAATACTTACTTTAATGCTTCATTCATCATCAAATCCTTTTTCTCTTCCTTCATATAATCCTTGATATGTTTGGCATCTACCAAGGTGACAATGCCGTCTAGATAAATTTCACTTCCTAACCCATCATCCAACCAAAACATGGATGCTATAGGACCGGGATCTGCCAAACCGCTTGTCTCCAAAAGGATATAATCAAATTTGCCTTTCTTCTCCATTAGATTTTCTATCGCCTTTACACCAACATCTCTTTTTCAAATGAATAAATACACATGATTATATTTTTTACACACTTCTTACTTTGTAGAACAGCATAAGCACCCATTTCTTAGCTCCAACCACTCTTCATATAAATTGCCATCCTGGTTAACCGACAGACTCTTTTCGATGTCACTACCTTATATTTAGGTTATTTTCATGCATTGTTGCTGTCATACACTTTTTTTCTTACTATCACCAAATTCATTTAGAATAACCGCGATTTTCTTGTCGTGCTTTTCCGTTAAAATATAATTCAACAGTGTCGTTTTACCACTTCCCAAAAAGCCTATGATCACTCTGTAAGACTTTTTCAAGTTGTTATGCGTTAATGCTTTTACCTGTGACAATGGTGACTGGAATCTTGGTGTTTGCGGTATTTTGTTGTTCTATAGGTTCATTGCTATCACCCGGTTTAAATATGCTCAGTTTTCTTGTTTTTAATATTTTTTGTCATGTTTACCTTGTTTCAATGTTGACTGCAGGCACAAGCTCTGGAATATCTTCCAAATCGTCAGACATAATGATTCTAAGAAAGAAAAAAAAAAAACAACTGTAAATTCCCTAAAATGGACATTTGATCGGCTACTGAATTTGCAGGGTGATGACGTTTCAATAATACCAACTGCGAGAATTACGCGTTGCTTGTTTTCACCAGATCGTATTTCTTTTTTTTTTTTTTATTTTCTTTCTCTAATCAAATAAACCAAAATATTCAAGCTATAAACTATGGAAGAAATTGGAATTCAGATTAAACAAGAAGTAACATAATCCTACATTCATCACAAGACATGTATTGACATTATGTATAAAAAATAGGTCAAAGAAACAAGCACGACCATCCTTCCAAAAGGAGAACAACTTGAAGACTTATCGGAGAAAGACTTGTATGTTAAGTTAAAGAAGCTTCAGAGAGATATAGAGTTCATTGAACTCCAAGAAGAATACATCAAAGATGAACAAAAGAATTTGAAGAGAGAACTTGTTCGAGCACAGGAAGAAGTCAAGCGTATCAAGTCAGTTCCACTCGTGTTGGGTCAATTCTTGGAACCCATTGATCAACATACCGGTATTGTGGGTTCAACAACTGGCTCTAATTACGTTGTTCGCATCCTTAGTACAATTGATCGTGAATTACTAAAACCAAGTTCTTCGGTTGCCTTACACCGTCACTCGAATGCACTTGTTGACGTTTTACCACCAGAAGCTGATAGCAGCATTGCACTTTTAGGAGCTGATGAGAAGCCTGATGTATCTTATTCAGATGTGGGTGGTTTGGATATTCAGAAGCAAGAAATTAGAGAAGCAGTAGAATTACCCTTGACTCACTTTGATCTCTATCGTCAAATTGGTATTGATCCTCCGAGAGGTGTTCTCTTGTATGGTCCTCCAGGTACTGGTAAAACCATGCTCGTTAAAGCAGTCGCGCACCACACAACAGCCAGCTTCATTCGTGTGGTTGGATCAGAGTTTGTACAGAAATACCTTGGTGAAGGTCCTCGTATGGTTCGTGATGTATTTAGACTGGCTCGTGAAAACTCTCCCTCAATTGTTTTTATTGACGAAATTGATGCAATTGCTACAAAACGTTTTGATGCTCAAACAGGTGCGGATAGAGAAGTGCAACGTATCTTATTGGAATTACTCAACCAAATGGATGGTTTTGATCAAACATCAAATGTTAAAGTCATCATGGCCACCAACCGTGCAGACACATTAGATCCTGCTTTATTACGTCCTGGACGTCTTGACAGAAAGATTGAATTCCCTACGCCAGATCGTCGTCAAAAGCGTCTTATTTTCCAAACAATTACATCAAAGATGAACTTGTCTGAAGAAGTGGACTTGGAAGACTGTAAGTGGTTTATATGAATATGAAATTATGGATGCTAATTATGTTTAATAGTCGTTTCACGACCTGATAAATTGTCTGGAGCAGAAATTGCAGCCATCTGTCAAGAAGCTGGTATGCATGCAGTCAGAAAGAACCGTTATGTTATTTTGAGTAAAGATTTGGAAAAGGGTTACAAGGCTAATGTAAAGAAGGAAGATTCCAACTTTGAATTCTATAAATAAATACAATGTTTTATCAGAAACTACTACTACTATACTATTCTTCCATTTCTTTCTTTTGTATTTACAAATAAAAAGTGTTGACTTTATATAGAAACTTGCTGGTTTTTGGCTGTAAATTTGCGGTTAGCACCAGAAAATAGACTAATGCTATAGCGACCTTATAAAATAGTATTCTAAATCATTTTAACTGTAATGGTTACTGACCAAGTTTTTTTTTTTAGGAATCATTGAGAAACCTTGGATAATATCCAAGAACTTCAAAAAGAACATTAGAGCCTGATACAAGACGCGATGATTGACCAGAAATGGGCACCGGTTTAGACTTTATTATCAAGTATTGTCAACCCTATTATCATAAGGCTAAATGAAGGCAAGCATGCCAAAGAGGTTGTAGACATCCCGCAAAGTGGGTCAAATAGCCCTCAATACTGAACAGCCCAAACCACTTCTCAATACGAATAGTTCATGTTTTTTTTTTTTTTTTTTAAATAAAGCTACCTTATATATGTATTACGTTTTTGCAGTTTATTATGTATTAAAAAAAACATTATTCAAACTTGCCTTTTTTGACTCTTTACTTCTTTTTCAAATGTCAACAATCAAAGCACCCTTTGGAATAGTCGATATGGGCTCAAACGGTATTCGTTTCGGTATTGTGAGTGCCTTGGCACGACACTTGCCTGTAGCATATGAAGAAAGAGCACCCATTGCTCTACTTGATGCCCAAGGCGATGAACGAATCATACCCGAAGATGTCATGGATCAAGTCATTACGAGTTTCAAGCGATTTAAATCACTCTGTCAAGATGCAAATGTCGAACTAGAACAAATTCACGTTATTGCCACAGAAGCCACTCGTGTCGCTATCAACTCAAAAGAATTCTTAAACAGGATATACGAGACAACTGGTTTGACAGTTTCATTACTGACTAAGCAGCAGGAAGCATTGATCTCAGCCTCGGGCATTGTCGGTAAGTGTAAACGGAGTAATATACAATCTTTTTTTTTAATGTCACTACAGGATCGTTTCACCGTGTCAATGGATTGACGATGGATCTTGGAGGGGGCTCGGTTGAAGTAAGCTATGTAATGACAAATACGACGCCTGCTGATGCAACAGATGCGATAGTTAGTGACAACATTTGTGTTTCACAGCATCCTGTCTCACTCCCGTACGGTGCCGCGGCATTGAAGCGACGACTTGCAAAATGTGAGTCAAGCAAGGATATCGATAGACTGTTCAAAGAGGTTGTTTTAGAGCTAAAAAAAAGCGCATGATTCATCCAAGTTGCCAAAGTCGTTGCTTACAAAGGACGGATATGAAGTATACATGAGTGGCGGTGGCTTTCGAGCTCTTGGTTACCTTTCAATGGCTGTCAAAGCTCAGGATACACTCATGCCACTTAGAAACACAAATCGTCAACAGATGTATCCTATACCCATCATCAATGGATACTCCATGACAGGTCAAGAACTTAAGCGGTTGGCCAAACACTACAGAAAGAAGAACCCGCACGACTTGATGAAGAAGCTTAAAGTGTTTCGTATCTCAAAGCGACGAGCTGCTATGATACCTGCCTCCTGCTTCTTGGTGAGTGCTATTCTTGAAGTGTTCAAGATCAAACGTGTCTATTTCAGCGAAGGTGGTGTCCGCCAGGGTTTCTGCTACCAATTGCTTCCTCCAGAAGAGAAACAAAAGGACCCACTTTTAGAAGGGGTCAAGGCTTATGCAGCCAAATCCGAATTTGCACTTTCTCAAACTGAGTTTGACGCCATTTACGCCATCTTAGTAAGTGCATTGCCCGAGATCTATCTGGATCCACATCATCCTCTACAGCTTCATCGATTACTTCCTGCAGCTATCCACTTATCCAATCTTACCTCTCATTATCCCAAAGAAACACGTGCCTTTGTCGCCTTCCATATGCCACTTGCTGGAGGACCGCTGGCCAATGTACCCGGTTTATTGCATCACGAACGAGCTACGTTAGCCATTCTATTAGCTTTTCGCCAAGGTGGGGCAGTACCTGATCCTATCTTTTACGCAATTCAGGCCATGGTTGGTCGTAAGGGTGTCTCTGTGTGTAAATATATTGGGCGATTGATGGAATTGGTTTTTGCCGTCTCGCCACTTAATCCTGGTTTAGGATTAATTAAAAGCGGGTTGTCTTTTACGACTGTGGTTACTGATGATGTTGGAAGTGGCAGTGAGAGTGACAGTAGTACGAGTGATGGTAATAGTAGCGATGATGATGAAAGAAGGTTACAAAGCCTTTATCCTTCTATGCAGCTGCAGATCAATTTACCTGATCTTGAATCACCTCTTGTGGATGCACCAGCAGTGTTGTCCGTGATCGAAAGCATAGACAAGAAAGTAAACAACAAAAAATATGATATGGATGAAGAACGTAGACCATTAAAATGCCCAAGTTTATTCTCTGTTGAGGTCGTAAGAAAATAATCAAATAAACATATCCATTGTCAATAATCTGCCTTGAGTATCACTAAGAACACGCAAAAGTATAACAACATATCCAGCTTTGGTTTCTGCACTGTTTTAAACTTTGAAGTTTTACGTATTCCATCAAGAATGAAAATAAATTAATTTACATGGCCTGTTTAAAAAAGAAAATCTTCACTTTAAAAATGAGCAAAGTCTCTCTTTCAAAGTTCGTCATTCTGTAGCTAGAAATACTAAAATAAAAGTCGTGT
Organism: Rhizopus sp. PT2906; assembly: GCA_025529335.1. Lineage (NCBI taxonomy): Eukaryota > Fungi > Mucoromycota > Mucoromycetes > Mucorales > Rhizopodaceae > Rhizopus > Rhizopus sp. PT2906. The sequence goes on along the minus strand of JAMYHX010000096.1, from coordinate 23,795 downwards.
CCAAGCCAACACTTTTTGGCTCCAATGTGGCACAGGCTTTCCTTGCCACACTTTATTTTGCTTGATATGTACAATTTACAAAGGGCAAATAATTGACATTTATACCTTTTTTACTATTAAATGGATGCAACATATTTGTATATACATTCATTGCATTAGAAATTATGAGAAAAAGTAAATATTAATCTTCGTAACCTTCAATGAATTGGTTTATGTCAGAGACACTGTCTTGGCCAAATATATGACCCTCATCATCTGACAGAGGATACATGCTGATATAGGTACTTGTGGGAGAAGGAGGAAGATGAAGTGACACACGACGTTCAGTATGGGAAGATGGTAGAGTGACGTAGGATCCAGCGACGATGTCTTGTTGCAGATTCCTTAAATTAGGAGTAGACTGAGCCTTGGCCTTTTGAAAAGAAGCGTAGTCATATAGCGGTTTCTGACCCCAACAGCAATAATAATTAAAGTAGGATTGATAGTCAATAGATTCGTTCACCACTTCGTCAACTATTCTATTATATTCTTGGGCATTCATCTTGTAATTCTTTTGAAAGAAGTAACGATAGCTATAAAGCCCAGCTCGAAGAGAATTGTTCATGAGCGAACAAACGGGTCCTGTTTTTCCACACTGGAGACCTCGTACGACCCTGTGCATGTTTGTCATTTGGCCGATTTGCTGGAGACAGTCGTACATACTTTTAGCCCAATCGATATCAACACCGTGCCTTTCCTTCATAAATGCTGGATATTTTTCGAATAGTTTGTACGTCGTGGGCCCCATATTCTTCAAAATGGGATCAATGTCGCGGAGCTCGACGTAGCACCCTGGTTTGAGCACCCGTCTGATCTCTTTAATAACGACCTATTACATGTACTATGAGAAACTTTGTGATTTTAGTCTGCCGTTTAAGCTTACCGCCCAGTCTAAATAGGAAAAGCAAGTGTAGACTTGACGCATAAAGACAAAATCAAAGTAGTCATCTGGAAAAGGTAATCCCTTAGGACTCAGTATGTCGAACTGTGTGAAAAACGCATTGGGAGGTTTGATGGTTGTTGGATAATTGGGTGATATGTCAATGCCGTAGAAGTGAGCATTTGGGTATTCTGTTGCCATTTCAAGTACCCAGGTGCCGTTGCCACATGCCAGGTCCAAGACCCTTGGTGTGGGCGTTTCACTCCTCAATCTACTACGGCTTAATCCCGATGAATTCCGCCTAGTCGAGGGAACTGGACCCGAGAGTAAGTCGTGAACCGGAGCTGAGAAGTTACCATTAAAGATATATTTGTAAATGAAGTGCTTAAATATAGTAAAAGAATAATAAAAATCATGTTAGAAAGTACAGAAAATGAACTGATCATATTAACTTACAACTTGTACTAGTCGATCTTGTTCTTCATCGTCATTAGGCAAGACATATTTAGTATTATAGCTTTGATACCTTCTACCGTCAACAATAATTGTTTCTGTCGTATACATGTCACTAGATGTATAGGTTGGAGATGGAGGTAGAATAGGTGTATGTTCTTCCAAGTGTGGCTTGTATCTTTTCTTGGAGAATGTGCTTGCGATAGTTGTCAAAAGGGGTTCACTAGCAATAGTTCTTGCCCTTTCGCGACCTTGTTCATCTTTATTTTGTTCCTCAGTATCCACATCATGTATCGACAATGCCTTTCTTTTTTTATTTGTTTTCTGACATGTTCTCTTGGAGAATGGACTTTTTAAAATATGCGATGGTTGATTTCCCATGATTTACATATAAAATAAATAATATATATAAAGTATTTGGTTCACTGCTATTTTCATATAAAAGAAAAGAAGAAAAAGAGAAATAGATCTTACTGCTTCTTTTTGTTTCTCTTTTCTTGCCATTACGGAATCCTCTTTCCTTTTATGGTTTACGATGCCTTAATTCGTATTATTTTTATGCAGCAGTCAAAGGCTGAAATTAAATATCAGCTGTCGTCTTGATATATAAAAGACCCTTTCAATTCGTCCTTTCTTTTTTTACTATTTTTATAATCATTACATCTATTATCAATTATGCCCCCTAACCCTACTCATGTTCCTACGAGAGCCTCTCTACGTAAATTCTCACTTAATCATGTTCCTCTTCCTGTCTATCTTGGTGTAGACATTGAAGTTCGCGATGGAATGAAGAGTTACTATGCCATCTCAGTTCATGATGGCTTCTATACCACGGACTATTATGAAGGTGAACTCGTTGAACATGATATCGAAAATGACTCTGTTGAAAAAATGGTCAAGGATGCCTTGTCAAAGCTAACCTCGATTGTCTCTCTCTACTCTATGGCTCAAAATTACAAGGTCCAATTGATTGCTTGCTCCTATGATATCGCCAGAGACTACCTTAAACAAAAGTCTCTTGTCATAACCGAAGAGATGAACATGATGAACGAGTTTTGGAAGCAACTTGATGCCATTCCTTTCCGTGTTACTACTCATGGTGAATCTTGCGATGAACGTGCAAGTGCTGCTGTCAGAAAGGCAGTGATGTGGTAAGCTTTATGATTATTGGATAAAAAGTAAGGCAAATGACCCTTTTTCGATAGGTTGAGCCCTATCTACCCAGGGAATCTTCCACGAATCTCGGTTGGGTACCGCCATGAAGTAAGTTACCCTCATTCATACAGAAATTCATGTGTTGCTTAAACTCTCTTTTTATTTTAGGTTGAAGGTAGACAAACACAAGTGTGACCTTAATCTTCTTTTTATTCTAACCCTTTGTTCTCTTTTATTAGTTGACTTTAATAGTCAAATCAAGATGGTCAATCTGTGGGAGTATAAGGAGACTGTCTGTGATGAGACATGGAGAGTATTTACAGAAATGGTCAATGAATTCAAAGAAAAGAAGTTGCGAGTGTCCTTTTTCAATTCGACTCCTCAAGGTGGCGGAGGTAAGTTTCAAAAACGTCAACATTTTATCATTTAAACTCCATCCTTACCAAAATTGGGGGTTTTAGTGGCCCTTATGCGTCATGCTATAGTTCGCTTCTTGCGCTTGGCAGGTGTTGAAGTTCATTGTAAGAACATACAACAGTAATGTTGTACAAATTAACTTATTTCATATGCAGGGTACGTCGCTCGTCCTAAGCCTGAAGTATTTGATATCACCAAGCGAAAGTTCCATAACGTTCTCCAAGGTGTTGCTCCTCCTGATGTCTACTTGACCGAAACAGATAAGCAAATCTTTATTGACTGGTCAAATGAAAATGCGAAACGATTCTGGTTGGATGATAAAGGACCTATTAAAAATTCTGACGTGATCGTGATTGACGATCCACAAGGTAAACACTTCATAACAAAAACAAGTTATTAAAACGCATGGCATAGTCTGTGGTATCATTCCTCATATCCGTGAACATGCTCCCAATACAAAGATTATCTTTAGATCCCATATTGAAATTAGAGCTGACTTGATTAAAGAGTATCCCGAAGGACCTCAGGCTATCACTTGGAAGTAAGTCTAAATGTTCACTCTGCCTTTAACCTTAACTTTCTTTTACATTAGCTTCTTGTGGAACTTTATTCAACATGCCGATGTCTTTGTAGCTCATCCTATTAAAAACTTTGTTCCTGAAGTCGTTCCTACTCGTAATGTCGTACTTTTACCTGCTGCCACAGATCCTCTTGATGGTTTGAACAAACAATTGAATGACTGGTGCAAGACCTATTACCAATCGGTGTTTAACCGTGTGTGTGTGGACTTGGGTGTAAATGAAGTAGACTGGTACCGACCCTACATTGTACAAGTCGCACGGTTCGATCCTTCCAAAGGAATTCCTGACGTTCTAGAAGCGTACAGATTGCTACGCGCCAAGATGGATGGTAACTTTGAAGATGCTCAAACACCCCAGCTCGTTATCTGTGGTCATGGAAGTATTGATGACCCTGATGGCACAGTCATCTTTGAACAGGTGCAAGAAATCCTTAATTCCGAACCATTCACTGGTATTGCTAGTGATATCATCGCCGTTCGTTTACCTGCTTCTGATCAACTTCTCAACATGATTCTCCGTGGTGCCTACGTTGCCTTACAGCTGTCACATCGAGAAGGCTTTGAGGTCAAGGTCACTGAGGCTCTTCACAAGGGCGTTCCCGTCATTGCCTATAGAGCTGGCGGTATTCCTCTTCAGATTAGAGAAGACGAGGACGGTTTCCTTGTTCCTATTGGCCATGTGGAAGAAGTAGCTGATAAACTCTTTGAGTTGTTCAATAACCCAGAACTACGCGATGCTATGGGTGAAGCAGCCAAGAAGTGTGTAACCGAGGAATACTTTACTGTATGGAACTCTATGTCATGGCTTCACATGTTCCTCGAACTAACTCAGAATCAATCCGAAGACGAACACAATGGAGGCGGCTTATTAGACATGAACACATTGAGCCACACAAACTTGGGCCATCAAAGAAAGGTGTCTGATCTTTGGAAAGAAAAGTACAACTATTGTCCAGAGTAACTTAATAGAATATCTTTTATTATTACTATTTTATACATCCTGTTGTCTCTTTTTGGCTCCTTCCTTTAATTTTTCAAACCTTTCTCTATATTTTTCCAAATGTGCATCTAGTTTTCGGTTCTGTAACCTCAGATTTCGATTTTTTTCTTCTAATTCTTTTATTCTGGTCACTACGAAGAACATAAGTCAGCTTACTTTAATCAGAAACTTCCTTTTTTCCGTTTTTACTAATCTCTGCTGTACTATGGCCTCCTGTTGTTGTCCTTCCTGTGGCAATAGCGGATCGTGTCATAAAAGCATGCTCTTGATTCTGTAGGAGTAATTTGGCTTGTTTATGTACGTCATTCTTGAATTGAATAATGCTGCTTTTTAATGCCGTATTATCCATATTTTTCTATAAAACAAGCGAATGCAATGAGAACCAAGTAACGTTGCCTTTTAAATTATACCTTTTCCAATATACGGATTTGATTTTGTAACTGTCCTAGCTTTTGCTGAAGCTCTTCATATTCCCTTTTAGTGTCCTCCAGTTCAAGTCTACGTAAGCGAAGAATTATTTCTATACCACTCTATTACAACACAACATACCGCTCATCGTCCGTTTTTTCATTTGCTCTTGGTAAACAGTCATGCAGAGCTGCTGATAGCTCTCTTCGTATTCGAACCATTTCTTCATCCTCTTGTTCTTCTTCACTATGATTAAATGTAGATGTTGGGTAGGTTACCGAATAAGACAATCGATCCATCAGAGGCTCAACGGCACTCCATAGTCTATTGAATGGATCTGCAGCCTCTAGTTCCTTTTTGTTATATGGACGGTTAATTTCCCCCCACTAATTCTGTTTTCTGCAAGTATGTACATCAATATGCGGTCGCTGTCCAGCGTTTTCCCGTATCTCGTTTATCTCTCTTTCAATCTTTTTTACGTCAATAACCGTACTTTTGTTATTGGTTGTCTAAAGAGATACAGTTTATGAGAGTTTATTTAGGTGGTAATAACTTTTGGTTACTTTGAAATGACTACTCGCATTAGCTGTTGGGCTGTCTCTGGTTAATTCTGGTGCCTTTAAGAAATGTTACTTTCCCCCCTTTTCTTTATGTTTTTCTTATATATTATGTACATACAAACGAGTTCATCATGATGTGTATATATATATATTGTGTGCAAGTTATGTCAACGAAAAAAAAAAAGAAAGGTCTTGTGAAGTTTTATGTAAAACTTTGTTACGCTGCTGACCTTTAGTGCGCCCACATATTTTCGTCACTCAATAATTTCCTATTCTGGATTAGCCCGTCTGCATAGAGTTTCACCGTTACACAGAAGCAAGTTTAACGGAAGCGGTTATCAAGATAAACATAGCTTTTGGCCTAGTGCTCATAACAGTAGGAGAAATCAAAGCTAGCTAATAGGTAAACACCATAAAGCAGAAAGTGAATATGACTTTGAGTAGAACACGTATTAAGTATGATCAAGGGACCTGTGCTCCCTCAAGGTCAGCGATTGAAAAAAGATATAAGCATAAGCAACTTTTCGAGTAATAATGAATTATATATCAAGCTAAAATGAAGCCAACAGCTACCTTTCTTATCATTTTCTTCATGGTTTGAGTCATTACTGGTGTGTCTTATGCGCGAGTGCTTCGTCTTGCGAATTCTAATGCTAACAAAATCTCATGCCATGATGCTACTATACAATGCCTGAATGAGCCAACTTATGAAGCTTTTGAAACCTGCTACAAACAAAAAAAAACATCAAGCGACTGCAAAACCCCTTAAATTACAAGGCTATGGCTATCTAAAATCATTGTCTCACAAGCTACCATTCATAATTGAAAGTATTTTTCTGCTATTTATAAATAAAGGTATTATCCTGCTTGTCTGATCTTACCATAATTTCGCTTATGTGAATATAGAAACATGATAAAGAACTATACAAGGCTCAAATATGCCTCAAAGTAGGAGAATCGTAACTATTTCAAGCAAGTGTTATGTTGTGTATATAAAGACGCATTTGAATATCTGCCGTAAACCTTTGTCTAAAAGTGCTACGTTACTGAGACAAATGAATTACGTGATCATACATCATATCTTTTTTGTTCAAGGCTCTATACATAACAGTAAGAGATGAAAGAAAGATGATGATGTAGCCTAAAATGAGCAAAAAGAGGGAGCAGCACTAATTAAAAGTAATAATATTCATGCCATGTATTCTTTAAACATTATGGGTTTTTATTAATCGTCTTCCAACTCCGAGTCTGTGTCGTTAGATTGGAAGATAGACTTTTTGACTTGAACAACTGGGTCTTCTTTTCTCTTAATCACGCCAGCATGCTTTAGTTTTAATTCCAAAGCAGCGGTTGTAAAGTTGTCGGTATTTCCAAGATCATCGAAACCAACGAGTCTAGTACCGACCATGATGAGTAAAGACAGTGAAAAGAAAGCTGATTTTTGAATTAACTTACTTTGTTTGTGCATAACCTTCTTTCCATGCAATAACACAAGGAAGTATCTTCACTAGTAACTTTTCTACTAAAAAGGGGGCATTGGCTACGTCGATCTTTATGAATCTTGTATCATAGTATTTCTTAGCTAATACCTATCCCAAGACTGGTTAATTGATGTATGCCAAAAGGACAGAATACTTCCATACTTCAAGGTGGGTATCCATAATTTTACATCTTCTAAAGTCTTGATGAAAGAAATGACCAACTACGTATTTTTCTTTGACAGTAATATCCATAAACTCCTTTTCTTTAAAAATCTCGGTATATGCACCATGCTTATTTTCTTCCAAGGTCTGTCGTCTTGCGAGTCTAATATATGGATTAGAACAACGTCTTCTTTCTGTTCAAAAAGGGAGAATCTACTCTGATTGAATCTCTTTTATACGCTGTTCTCGCATGAAAGCAATCTCTGAGTCCTCTTCTTTTTCAAGTTCTTCAAATAATGCCTCATCGTCAGACAATAATTCTATATCTACAGCACTAATAGCTAATTAGCAACAGAACATACTCTCATCTTTTTGGATTGTACCTTGATGACATCTTTTAAAGGGAGAAGAAAAAAGGGTAGAAAAAATAGCGCTCTTTGAAAACATCTTTTTATTGATTTGACATGTCCTTTGGGGTACAAGAAAGTAGAAAAGGTAGTAAGGAAGGAAGAATAGACTATGTTGGCCTGAGTAAAGCTACCATACCTTTATCTTGGAAGGAGAAGCAACCATATTGATAATGCCACTAGTGTATTCGAGATACAATCAAAAATGTACACAAAGATGGTTATGGCTTATCTTCAGGTAACCAGCAAATGCAGTGGCTTCTGTCTTGGCATGCATACGCCATAAGTAACCGACAGTTCTAAATTCTTTGATTGTGTTTATAGATACACCTATTTTTCAATCAACCACGTGATTGACGTTAACAAAGATAGATGCGTACCTATTCCAATAAGGATAGAAAAAGAGACGGGATAAAAAAAAAAGATAGGATGTTCAGGTACAAATCAGCAAAAATGCATAATAAACTGCTTGCTGTTGATCCAACACATAGATAATTCATTTTCACCATGACGTAGATGTGGCTGATTACAAAAATAAGCACTTGAGTGTGTAACAACCCCAAATGGTATTGCCAAGAGCGAAAAAGAGAAATTACTATTTATATACTTGTGCATAGCGTCACCGACGTCAATGCAAAAGTATATAAACAGTCCTTTTGTTTTGTTTTTTTTTTTTATTCTTTGTCTTCTTTCTTTTTTTTTTTATATATAATGGCATTCTTTGGTCACCTAGCAACGTTTTTTACTTTTGCAGCACTCGTATTAGAAGTGTTTACCATGATTGGTAATACATACAACCGAGCATTTCTACACTCGTTGTATTTTGCAACATTGAATATCAAAGATCAGTTTGTTACATTTGGTTTATGGTAAACCAGCTTTAAACAAAAACATATTTGGATGCAGTTATCTCATCTATATTCATATATAGGTCCTATTGTTCTGGCACGGGATTAAATGTCAACTTTTGCTCTCATCCAGTTCCTGCTTTTGATTGGAGTAAGTCGTGATTTAAGAAATACTGATTTGGTTGATTTGCTAACGCTTTTATATTAGGCCAAGCAAATGGCATACAGGATGTTATTGGTGATATGCATAACATGGATCGAGTTTTCCTTGCCAACTTCATTCTCTATTGGATTGCCTTAGGTTTAACTCTTATTGCGCTCATCATTACCGTCTTGAGTAGCTTCAGACGAGGTCCTGATTTCTGTGCAGCCATTGCGACCTTTTTTGCATTCGTCGTCATGTTGGCCGTCTTTGTTATCGTTCTTGTAATCTCTATTCGAGGCATCAATATCGCCAAGGGAACCAACTCAGACATCCAGGGTAGTTTAGGACCTGCCACATGGATGACTTTGGGTGCATTTGTGGCTCTGCTATTTTCTTCTATTTCCTACTGCTTTGCTTGTATCTTTGGTCCCGGCAGAGTTCGCTCTCAGGATAAGGTTTAAACACTCTTTGCGTACTATATTCCTACTTATTTGTACCATATCGATTTATATTTGCTAATATTACTATTATTATAATTATTCCCTTAATAAATTCCTATTTACTTAATAGTTTATAAACAAAACATGAGGCACATGATGACACCACTGCAATATGCACTTTTTAAGTAATAATTTATTGTAATCCTAATTCAACCTAAATCCACATTTTGACATTTCTCTCTTGTTTGCGATTGTTGGCTCTAAATTCTATTTTATATGCTCGCAAGTATTCGATTTGACTAGATCAATCTATCACTTTCTTTTGCCCTCATGTGATCGGATGCATATAATAACAGGGATACAGCCCCCTTTTATGAGGCGGTAAATTTAAGATGTATTTGTGTCTGATGATTTTTACTGTTCTTATTTGTCTTTGCTGACATTTACACATTTCTAATCAAGTATATACTTTTTTTTTACATTGTTCAATTGTTTATTATAAAGAGAAGGGGGGAGGGTTTGGTGTGTGCGTAAATAGTAAAAGGAAATGATTAGTATTAAGTAGTAGTAATAGTAGTAATGATGATAGTAGTAATATTGATGGTAGCATTAAATGGTGAAGTGATAATATCAATTAGTACTTTAATTCAGTGCCAAAGACGTAATCCCAAATTTTGGAAGTAATACCGTAGCCACCTTCATAGTTCTTGTAGTGATGTGTCATGTGGTACTTTTTCATTTCTTTAAAGTGGTATTTGAATACTTTGGCATGATGAAGATAATAATGAGTACAGTCATACAGGATGTAACCAAAAAAGCCACCGGCTACTACACCGTGGGCCATCATTGGAGGGAATAAGAAGTGTCCTAAGCGAACAAGAGGATAAGCGAGAATGACAGCCAAAGCAGGGGGCATAACAAGTCTTAATCTACATAGACAGGTTAGTTTATACAGCCAAAATACTCGTCGTAATGCGTTTACCTATCCATTGGTAAATAATGATGAAAGCCGTGAGTGGCAAAATGGATCACAAAGGCCATTTGATGATCTGGAAGCAGTTCATCCAAATGAAACAAGAACCTATGCAACAGATATTCCAATAATGTCCATATACCAATACCCAAGCCAAATGACATATAAGTGCCCATCGAGTTACCATATTTAAATGACAAAGAGAGCTGATAGGCTACATAGGGCAACCAAATAATAGGTATCATATACCATGCAGTCTTTGTCAATGGCTCCAATAATGGATGACCAAAAAAGATGGCTGGCTGAGACAAGTAACGTGGTTTGTGCACTTGTTCCAAATAGAATTCCTTGGTAAATCTTGCTCTAATCAATTGTGGGATAAGTGCCTTTCTCAAGTCCAAGAATTGATTCGTTTTAACATCCGACGCTACATCTGTTTCCTTTGGCTTAAAATCTTCCTTGTCAAACGTCTTAGACTCTTCTTCAACCTCCAATAGTTTCATACGCTTTTCATGAATGGATTCTTCTAATTTACCAATACAATATTCTTCGAGTATTTCATAAGCTGCATCCGAGTGATCATGTTCAAGTACGTCCTTCATGACATCTGTAACATCTTTGCCTGCATAGTCCAAGATCAAGTCATCCCCCCCAGGATGATCTTGAATGAATTCCGTAACGTCATAAACCTTGTTTTTATAAATAACCCAACATGACTTCCTTGTTGTATGTTTGGAGATTTCCTTTAAACTGTACTCTTTCATGTTTTTAAAAAAGAAAAAAAAAAAAAAAAAGAAAGAGACAGACAAGACTGGCTTGTCTTTAATCTATAAATTTATAGTGATACATCCAATCATAAATCATTTCTCACCGGAACCTAATTGGTTCCGATCAAGACCAAATTATCACTAGGCTAAATCATAAAAAGCTTTGATATTTGTTGATTCTATGTAAGAATGTCATCAATAGATGTATATTATATATAGTTTTATTATTCCAAAGAGAAAAAAGAAGCCTCCAAGTATTGCTTTAGATTAGAGAAAAGAGTAAGAGTTCATGTCAATATTGTGTAAAGTTCATGTTTAATGATGTGGATTTGGTCACTAAATATGCTTTTAGGGTCTTGGGCTCTTCATTGTTAACATCAGCCTATTGAAACTCTCATCTATTTATGATTTAATTCATTTGTCCTGATCAAATCTACTCGGTGTAACAATCAAAGCAAGCTTATTTTAATAAGGTGTTTTTTATTCTCAAGTCGGACATCTTTCAACAACAGAAATTGAATGAATTATGCACGACTTTTTACTTGATGATATAACCGTATTAAAGCATGTATTCTACTCTGCATTCCCTTATTATGTGTAAGATAAGAATAGCTTTTAGGATAAAAGCATAAATAAATTTTGTGTGTCGCATCTGCTACCAAGATATCATTATGTAGTTTATCTTTCGCTTGCTGATTAAAACCAAGGCAGATGTCCTATACTCTTTCGCGTACTAGCATGTCAATACTATTAATAATAATAATAATAATAATCCTTATCATGATTAGAAAAAGACTCTTTTTTTTGGATATTACAGCCATATACAATATACATGTATACAATCATTTTTTTTTATAAAACTATTATGGTATACAAATATGAATGCACCAGAAGCATTCTCTCCTTTAATATTATTCTACATCGATCTCCTACTTTCTGCTGTAGGTGCCAATTTGGAAGCAGGTGGTGCTGATTTTTTAGATAAAGAAGTCTGCTGTGGTTGTTGTACTCCTACAACACCACCACCCATTGATACACTTTGAGTAGTATGACTTGTTGTCTTGCGTCGCATAATATTGGAAAATGAACTATTGCTAGATTTTTTCTTTTTGGACACCATCGCTGGACTAGCGTCCTTATTAGGGTTCTGTTCTCGTAGCCTTTGCGCATGCCCCACAATACAACTGATCAAGTCATTATATGTCTCTGCATCCATCAACAATTGCTCCTTCTGATCTAATAGGTGTTCAAGATATTCAGCTGCCTGTTTTTGAAGTCGAGTTAACTCTGCTACCATGGCATTCAGTTTCACATCAGGGAATACACGAATAGTTTCTAAAGACAGTTTAATGCTTGCTCTTCTAATTCATAAATCACAACTTACCTTCCGTGAGTTCACAGTATGCTCTTGCTATATCTATATCTAATTCTAAGTCTAAATCTTGATCCATCTCTTTCTCGATTTCTTTTTCACTTTCTTCTATTTTAGTCGTTATAATAGATAAGCCAGCTGTTGCTGATGACGATTTTGGATGAATTTGTGAAGTATTTGGTGAGGTAGAAGGAGAAGTTGTACTATCGGATGAGATGGTCTCTGCTGCCTTTCCATCGATGTAATTAAATTGCTGCTTTTTCGCAAGATGCGGTGAAATGGTACGTACTGCCGGTGATGGCTTCTATATATCACCACATGATCAATATATACACACTTGTGCAATATACATATATATATATATTCAGTTATTTACCTCATTCGTGCTAAAGGTGACACCTAGTGCATTCAGGTAAGCCTTGTTCGTCTCTGACCTTGTCCATTGAAATTGCCCAACAGCGCCCGTTACTGAATTATGAAAGATTGTATCTTGAGAGAGTTTATCCCACAATTCACGACTAAACCACTGATACTCAGTTGTCTATCTTTTTTTTTTTTACAAAAAGAAATACCTGCACGTCGTATTCAATATACTCTTGTCATCTATTGCTTCTTCCTCTTGTACGGGCGAAGAGACAATGTCTTGACAGTAGGTTGGATTTATCCATAAACGTTTCAAATAATCTTCTATAAATGTTTCGATCCTTTCAGGGCTGTTTTCCAGGACTTCTGTCTAGACACAAACTGTTAGACGCTAAAGGATTATTTCTTTTGTTTAAAAAAATCGTACATAAATAGTAGCTTCAGTAGGCGTTGTTGGTTGATTATCATCTATTTCCTCAGCTTGCTGTACATAATCTTCACCCTGTGGTTCTTCAGGAAAGTCTGTTGCTGGTTCAAAGTCGTCGAAATCTCCAAACTCATCGTCATTGTCATCAGCATTCACAAAGCCATTGTCAAACTCATTATCGTCATCAAAGTCATTAAAGTCGTCTTGTTCCTCTTGATCAACAGTTACGCCTTCATGTACTGGATCTGAATTAACAAATTCCTCTTCGCCTTTTTCTACATGAACATCATTTGTTGATGCAGTGTCCATATTTTGTTTGTAAAGAAACAAAAAAATCGGAGCTATAATGCGAGGGTTGACAAGCATTAAAATTTTATGTTGCATGATTGGATATTATTTTAGATTTTACATGTAACATAAAAAAAAGATACAACTAGTTAAACTTGAAGAGGCAAAAGCGGGTATTGTTGTATCTATCATGAATGAAGGGATCTATAGCACTGTAATCTACCTCTTGTACCATTCTACTTTTTAAATCTAAGTATTGCTGTTGTGTGTAGCAGTAATTCCAGAAGCACTGGCTAACCTATGAAAGTTGACTGATTGTTTTCATGTTGATGAATTCAGGCAAATCTTTAACAGAACGAGGAAACTCGATCATCGCTAACAGGGGAGTCGTATAAATACTTTCATTGCTAAGGTTTGCTACATAAAATACGATATTAAAGCCTAGTAAATGAAGATTAGTATCTATCAAGAAAAATATTACGTGGTTATTGTGTACGTACCATGTATCTGGAAGTATAGTACAGACTCAACACAATTGACATTTATGCTTCGCTGAGAAAGTTGTGCAAGCTTTGTTATATCCTTACACAATACAGCATTAGTACAGCCATTCAAAGTCTTGGATTCTCCAAAGCTGAAGGAGATGCCAAGTCGTTCCCGATTACTTGCGAAATAATGGTGTCTGGTCTACCCTGACTTCGTTCAAGAGCAGCTTTGTCAAGTCATCTCAGCCTTATATTCTTTTTGTCGTTCGACAAGATCCTTGACAGTAAAGGGTGGAAGTAAGAGCACCAAAGTTCTCTCGCCTATTCGGTTATTCTTCACATGTGTTTTTGGTAGCTCTTCGAAATTTATGAACAGGGGATTTGAAAAAAAAAAAAGAAATACTTACAATCAGGCTAAACCCATTAGCAGTCTTTGCTTATAATATGAAGCCGTATCTGTCATTTAAGTAAGCATCAAAGCTCCTGCCATGATATTGATATTTTTTTCATCTATATCATAAACGATATGTGATAGTTTTAAGTATACATCGTCAGCTGGTTTCAAAGTCTTTACCACCATAGAAGATTGTATTTGATTGTGTAGCTCCTTTAAAGGAGCTTCTGAGAACACGTTTTTTTTTTTTTTTTTTTTTTTTTTTTTTTTTTTGCATGTCACTGAAGCTCTCAGGAGCCAAGAATAGTATGTGGGGAATGGCCAATTATTTCAATAACCTTACTTTCCAAGAAAAAACCATCCTTGCTGTTATTAGCGATGCCTGCTATACGATTTCTACATTTAAAAACTATCGTCTCTGGTGCTGAACATTACAGCTAACCTCCTTGTTCAATGTATCTGCAATTTCACCTGTACGTGTTTCCACGTCAGTTGAAGAACGACTTGACGATATTTCTCTCCAAAACGAAATTATTTATTCAGATTACCTCCAAGCTTTCAAACCATTAATAAGTCTTGTTCTATTAGTATTGTCGATCCATTTATCAACTATTACTTTGTATCTTCCTGTTGCAGAGCCATTTTCAGTAGGATAAAAGAGGAGGAAAAAAACTTTTTAGCGTTGTGATACTATCGATGCATAGTCGTTTTACCTTAAAAACATAAGAATACGGCAAGATGGAATAAATGATTTATGAAAAGAGAAGAGGAAATAATTCATGGTAAAAGGGGGAAATTGATCTTTGTATGCAAGAATATATGTTGTCAATTACTATAGACTACAGATGTCATGAATCAGCGTTGTGGGGGCTTCGTAGTAATATCTTGGCTTGTATTCAAAATATTGTTTATTGACGACAAAGGTAATCTTCTTCTATATAACATAGAAATGCGACAGTCGCAAGTATATCAAAGTTGCTTATGCATCATTGCTGAATTTTGTAAACTTTATATTTAAAAAGTGATTACTAGAATCGAATATAGAAAGGAAATGTAACTTAGCTTACAAGTCAAACGCGAAAAGAAAGAAATGGAGCATATACTCATAATAGGATTCATACCGTATTTGTTTATAGTAGTAAATAAAGAACTAGCTTATTTTAACTGCACGGGTTCCTCAAGGTTACTCAAGGTTCAGGCACTGACTTTTTTTGCATAACATTTGTTTTGTTTACAATTACGCTGTTGCCCCGAGTGGAAGGAGAAGATGAGGTGACCATCCGTCCTACGGCGTTGAATTGGCTTAATATTTCTGACACAGAAACAAGCATAAAGATGTATGATATGCGTTCAAAGATCTAAAGAAATAATACTTCGAAAAAAACCTATATAATATTATCTGAAAATAAAGCATGATGTGAAAGAGCCTTTACCACCTCATTGGAACCTGGAACTAGCATGTCTTCCAATTGAAGTCAAAATTACTCGGGTAAATGTCTTAAGAGCGTACAAGTTTCTTACTTGTACTCTTTGTCCCGCATTGCTGAGTACTCTGACAGGAGAGTCAGTGAGTCCAACACTGCTTGTATTCAGCCACTTTCCGAAACTGTTGGTAAAATTCTTTTTCACTTTTTGGAAAGAGCAAACATCCTTTTTGTTATGCAAAATTTTCAAAAAGCGATGCTGGCTTAATTTAAGGAGCGACTACAGTTTACATGACGTTTGAATCATATAGTGATCATTATTAATATTATAGTCCTCTTTTTTTCTTTTTAATTATTATTGCTACTTTGGGCATTATATCAGAAGGAATATGACAAACGATACACCATTATTCAAATATCATCATAGAAAATCATTAGAAAGCGTATGTATCTCAAAATACTCTCATAACATCTTTTTCTAAAAGAAAATACGATCAGAGTGATGTAAAGTACCTAAGTCACTTGTCAACCGCGCCCTCATCTCCAGTATGGGCAGAGGAAGGTTCAGCAGACAGACTGCCATCTGTTCCGCTTGAGGCTGCAGTAAATGATACACCACCCGAGTTCAAGGCAGCGGTAAGAGGTATTTTTCAAAAAAAAAAAAAGTGGCGCCAGTTGCATTGAGGTTGAACAATGTGTACTGTATAGATGAAGGCATTACTGCAGAGCTTCGAGAGTTATACAACATGTTCCAAAAGTGTCTGGAGATGAGAGAAAAGTATCAACGACGATCATTGCAGAGGGAACAAGACAATCCAAAGAACAGAGATGATTGGGAAATTTATCCACCGCCACCTCCTCCGTCATGGCCAATACCTCCACCTGAAATATTGGCTAAAGTCAAAGAGAGAGAAAAGGCATTGGAGGCTGATCCGATATCAGCTGTAGGAAGTGATTTTGATATGGATCATGTGAAAATTCCCGGTGATCATCCAGTAATGTCACTTTTGTTACAATGCGAGATCAAATGCTGATCATTGTTCTTTTTTCTGAGGGTAGTATGTCTTTGACGTAGGAACAGATGGATTTTATCAAGTATATAAGTCAGATACGGACAAGGAGAATCATCAGCCTGCCTATGACATAATTACTTGCAAGGAATTTTATGATGATCTTGATTTTATTCTCACTACGATCAGGTAATATATTTCATTGTCCTTAAAGTTGTGTGTGCGTTATTTATGTGTTCTTTTAGCAATGGACCTGTCAAAAGCTTTGCCTTTAGACGTCTTCGTTATTTGGATTCCAAATGGCAAATGTACATTCTTCTGAACGAGTTTCAGGAACTGACAGATTCCAAGCGTGTACCACACAGAGACTTTTATAATGTCAGAAAGGTAGACACACACGTTCATCATTCGAGTTGCATGAACCAAAAACACCTTTTACGCTTCATTAAAGCCAAAATGAAGAAATCGCCTGACGTAAGGACCTTTTATCAAAAAAATAGAACAATAGAGCTTATTTCCTTTTTAAACATTAGGATGTCGTCATTTATCGTGACAGTGAGCACTTGACGCTGCAAGGTGTCTTTGATAGCTTGGGCCTGACAACCTATGATCTCAGTATAGACACTTTAGATATGCATGCTCATAAGGATTCATTCCATAGATTTGACAAGTTCAACTTGAAATATAATCCTATTGGCGAGAGTAGACTTCGAGAGGTGTTTTTGAAGACGGATAATTATATTCAAGGAAGATACTTGGCTGAGATTACAAAGGAGGTCATCTCTGATCTCGAGTCCTCCAAGTATCAGATGTGTGAATACAGAATATCCATATATGGACGGTATGTCAAAAAAAAATCTGTAAGCTTCTATTTTTTTTCCTAACCGTCGGATCAGATCTGTGCATGAATGGGATAAGTTAGCCAAATGGATCGTTAACAACAAACTCTTTTCTGCTAATGTACGCTGGTTGATTCAAGTCCCAAGGTTATACAATGTTTATAAATCGACTGAACTTGTCGATAGCTTTGGAGACATGCTGAAAAGTAATAATGAAAAAATGCAGTCGTGTTTCTTATTAACACTTGTAAATAGATATATTTGAACCACTCTTTGAAGTTACCAAGGATCCTAGCTCGCACCCTGAGCTGTTCGTATTTCTTCAGCGAGTGGTTGGTTTTGACTCTGTTGACGATGAATCCAGGGTAGAAAGAATGCATCTCTCTGAATATCCTGTTCCCAACGAATGGAAGTCAAGTCAAAACCCACCCTACAACTATTATCTCTACTACCTCTATGCAAACCTGGCTTCTCTCAACCATTGGAGGCAAGAGCGTGGATTTAACACGTTTGTGTTTCGACCACATTGTGGTGAAGCAGGCGACACAGACCATCTAGCTGCTGCGTTCCTCACAGCACATGGCATCAGTCATGGCATCCTTCTCCGCAAGGTTCCAGCACTCCAATATCTTTATTATCTCTCACAGATTGGTATTGCCATGTCTCCTCTCTCAAACAACGCTCTCTTCTTGTCATACGAGCGAAATCCACTCCCTCAATTCTTTCAACGAGGCCTCAACGTGTCACTATCGACAGATGACCCGCTTCAATTCCATTTTACGCGTGAGCCGTTGATCGAAGAATACAGTGTGGCTGCCCAGATATGGAAATTCTCAGCGGCGGATATGTGCGAGCTTGCGCGCAACTCGGTGCTTCAGTGCGGTTGGGAAAGCAAAGTCAAACGTCACTGGATTGGCAAAACCTACCATTTGCCTGGTGTCCAAGGAAACGATATGAGCAAGACAAATGTGCCAAATATTCGCATTGATTATCGACATGAAACTCTCATGGAGGAACTCAATGCATTGCGTCGGTATGCTCCTCTCAAGGATGGTGGTCAAGGCGTCGATCTCACTAAAATGTCCAAGAGCGAAATGGTTGGTCTGGCTGGCCTGGCTGAGGGCACTCAAAAGAATCCCAACAACAATGACAATCGCCTGTTTCCTGGTGTTGCTGAACTGAGGAGAAAGAGTCAGACAGCTCAAGAATAAACAATTAAAGGACCGATGATGTCGTCACCGTCCTAAATTCGGGGCTAGATTAATTTTTTTTGCAATCATCCATACTGGTCTAACTTCCATAAACAAATAGAAATCCCCCCCTTTTTTCTTTTTCTTAATTAAACATTCCCTTCTCTTCTTACAATGCTTTCTCCAGTTGCATTAAAACGTAAACAAAGAATTAAAAGATTGAATTGGTTAATTTGTGTAATTGACATAATATAATTAGATATTGGACGTTCTAATGTCGCTGCCAAAGTAGCAGCTGTCAGTCAAACTGTAAATATAGAGACGCCTTACAAAAAGAGAGAGAAAATTAAATCGCCATGTTTATTTTATAGCGTTCCTTGCACGATTTGACTTTTAGAAAGAAGACAGGCCAACCCATGATCAGATACGGTCTTGGTGGAAGGTAAAATGAGAACAAGAAAGAATGCAGCAACAATAAGAAAAACTCATACATAAACAACCATTAGATCTTCCACAAACGGACATATCGCCACCGTCTTTGGTTGTACCGGTTTCTTGGGTCGTTATGTCGTAAACAGACTTGGTAACAATAACAATATAAATATATATATATATACAGAAGATATTAATTATACAACATAAACAGCTCAACAAGGCACTCAAGTCGTTGTTGCTTACCGTGATCCTGATGAAGTTAGACACCTTAAAGTATGTGGCGATTTAGGTCAAATTATCCCTTTAGAATTCGATTTGAGAAACAAGGAACAATTGGCAGAGTGTGTTCGTCACTCTGACATTGTCTACAACTTGGTTGGTCGTGACTATGAAACAAAGTAAGCAAGGGATTAAAAAAAAAAGAAAGGAATGATGATTAACTTGCGTAATAGGAACTTTACGTTTGAACATGTTCATGTGGATGGTGCTCGTGCATTAGCTGAAGCTGCTGCCGAAAATGGTGTTGCTCGTTTTGTTCAAGTGTCTGCTTTAAATGCATCTGCTGATTCACCTTCCAAATTCCTTCGCAGCAAGGTAATCTTGCATAAATATGTTATGTCACTGCTAACCGCATTATGCAGGCTTTAGGCGAAAAGGCTGTCCGAGAGGTAATTCCTGATGCTACCATCGTTCGTCCTGGTACTATGTGGGGTCATGAAGACCGTTTCTTGAATAGAATCGGAGGTAAGGAAGAGAACAAGATAGAACAAATAGATGTGATTCCAACACGTTATATTTTTTGTTCTGTTCAGCTGGTGAAGGATGGCAATACTGGGTCAACCAAGGCAACACAAAGATTCGCCCTGTTTCGGTAAGTCATGTTTATAGGGGGGGCGTGATTTAATTCTAAAATGGGATATTAGGCTATTGATGTTGCTCATGCCCTCGAAGTCATGTTGACTGCTGAATCAACTATGGGTAAGACCTATGAACTCTATGGACCCAAGGAATACAAAGTAAAGGAAATTTTCGAACTCGCTCGTGAAATCTCCATGAAGCCCATTCCTATCCGTAATGTGCCTGATAACATCCTCAAGTAAGTCAAGAGTAACCTAAATGAATCCCATGACTTACACATTTTTTGTCCTGCAGACTTGTAGCCACTGCTATCGACAAGTTGCCTTATAACCAGATGGTCAGCCCTGATTTGATTGAAAGAGTAAGAGTTATTATGTAAAAGATTGTTGTATATTTATTTTTGTTGTAGATGAAATTGGATGATAAGCCCACACCTGGTGCACTTACATTTGCTGATCTGTATATTGAACCCACCTCCTTGGAAGCTGTTGCTATTCAATTCTTGAGAAGATTCCGTAGCAACGCAGTGTTTGATCTTCCTTATGAGAAGGGAGAAGGACAAGTGAAGAAGGGTGTTTATCACCTTATTGATTAGAGAGAATGAAAAAGATGTTTATTTGTTTTTTTTATTTACATTAAATAAATATATGTTGAATAAATAAAAATATATATTTGTATATTATATACACTGGCATGCGGCATGATTTTAATAGTATGGGATATTGTAATAGGGTTGATAAAAGGATTCTTGTTGTTCTTCTTGTTGTTGTTGTTGTTGATCTTTTATTAAATATGTATTCTGATCATCATCACCCGTGTAATAAGGAGGGGATAGAGGCATGTCATCATCTTCATCTTCTATATCTTCTTCATCATGTTGCTCTAGTTCATGTATACAATTGTCTAACCAAACTTCTTGTTCTTCTACTTCTTCCATCAAGGCATCCTTTTTTGTTAATTCATTAATTATTGAGTTGCGTATTAACACAAATGAAGATAAGCTTGATTTATTCATGTCAAAAGATTCTAATTTTTCAAAGGAGAGTTGAAGCATATCATTTATATTCATTTTCATAAAGAACACTAAAAGTAAGAAAAAAAAAAAAAGAAAGAAAGGGAAAAAAAAGGAGTGTTTATATTTCTTTCTTTCTATGGACCCCATGATCTACGGAATCTCCTTGATTCACGTGAGCGGGCATAAAGGGAAATGGACAAAAAAAAAAAGATAGCAAAGTTGTTTAAAGATGACGTATCCTTTTTTTATTTTTTTATTAAAGACTATCAATACGATGAAATGAGTTACCACCGCGTGGTCTTTCGTTTATTTTTGGATTATTCTTGGCTAAAATGTCTATTGTTGTATGATCGTCAGTCGACTATTAATATATATTTATCTTATAATACCTTTATCCTTCTTTGCATGATCATATTGACAATCATGCTTATCTGGGAAACGATGAGTATCGCAAAATACAAGTTCGCATCGACACTTGTTTGTTAATTGTTTGGAGATTGGAATCTATTTGAGAGAATAAGGAAATTATATATTGATTGTTGCTATATTTAATTACCTTGGAGCGACAAGAAAAGCATCGTCCTTTGTTCTTTTGTTCTAGTGGTAAGGATGGTGATGATGATGACGACAATGGTGCTGATGATTCTGTGGGATGTTGGCTAGGCTGAACTGTATTTATCATGTCTTTATTCTCTTGTGGTATTTCGACTTCTATAAGTATAAAAGTTAGTTAATGCAAACCATATGAACCATAAATGATGTTGCTCACTATTATTCTTTTCTAATTCTTTAAAACATTTTGAACACATATTATTATAAATTTTGTTGCCATAAAATCCACATCCGGCAGTACAAGGACTGGGTGCTTCGGGTGCTTTGTTATCTTCCATATTGTCTTGTGAAAAATGAAAATAAAAAAAAAAAAAAAAGAGAAAGAAAAGTTTAAAAAAAACTGATGATGAATGATTTTATATGACAGTCACTTGACTTGTCCTTTATTCACTCTTGTTTGGTCGACAAGTTTAAAACTGTTCTAAACAAGAATAATTATTACTACTGTATCAGTAGAATATAGAAGAACTGAAAAAAGATACGGTCTAATTCTCAATTTTGTGTCTATTTTTTTCTGTTCTCAAGGATTTATAAAGCAAGAAAAAAGAGACTTTGTTATCTAGGATCTTTACGAGGGAATTTTCTTTCTGAATAACCCCCAAACACGTGTGTCATACATGAACTCATTATGCATTCTACAGTTGGAGATAAACTTTGTGCGTAGCCTGATAAATCCCAAGTTTTGTCTTTATTTCGCAGCGTTCATTTTCTTTCTTAAAAAAAAAAGTCCATATATTTAACCGACGTGCGCAGTCAAAACGATATTGCAACTGAAAAAGAGACCGCAGCTTTGTTTCACCACTTATGAAATATAAACAGTGTTTTAACTATTCAAGCAGCCTTCATTGTTATAAAGAAACAATATATCAAAAGTGATTAAACATGACACAAATATAATGGAATATAAAACAGTGTTTAATTGAAGAAATTCATATCTTGTCAGCGACACTATGCGTTTAAATGACGATAATAGAATAGTGAAACTAAATATGACCGCTCTCTTGTTCTTTCTCTGTTGACTTTATCTTATCACACAAGTCCAATTTTATTTCATTCAAACAAGAGATATCACAGTAATAGACAAAGTCGGTCACAAAATTCTACGTGCAAGACTACAACTTCCGTGTATAAGCTGCTATATGTGTATGAAAGGAACTGAAACAGAGTTACAAATTTAATAATGACCATATAAGCAAAAATGACGAATGTAATGCCATGAAGCAATGCTGTGGGCTTAATATAAGCTATTATTTTGCATTTAAGATGACTTTGGCTTGTATACGAAATGCGTATTGCTTATTTGATGACAAAGAGTGTAGTCTTCTTCTACATAAATGTAGAAATAAGATGGATTCTTCGCCCAAACTCCGTCTGTCATAATTATTTATATTGGCCATTCTTCTGCTCGTATCAGAAACTGTTTCTCCATCATCAAACTCTATACTTGTACTACAAAGCATTATCTCTACAATGTCTTGAAAAATACTGATACGGAGCTTACGCAATCCTTCACCCTGCGTAAGTGACTTTCAAAATGCTTTTTTTTTTCTCTCTTTCTCTCTCTCTGTTCCTGACGCTGGGTTAGTGTAACAAGAAAGTGATCGTGGGAATAGTAGATACCATAAAGAGAGTAAAGCGGGCGATGATTACTTTTGCCAATAAGATAACGATCCATCAAAGAAAAAAAAAAAAGAAGCATAATTAATATCCATGGTAACTGCTATGGTAACTACTACACACAAAGATGACCGGAGTCTAGCTTTACTCCGTAGTAACATCATGACCCGCTGTGTGCTGTATTTAGTCATCACGAATGATAAAAGAGAGAGATAGAAGATTATAAAAATTTTCATTGGACAAAAAATGAAATCCAATCAAAATCATGTATTTTAGAAAGAGTGAGTCATAGTTCCTTTACCAGAAAAGGCTGCGTGTTCTTAGAATATCTCTATTTTCCCTGACTCTCTCTCACACTCACATTTGCGTCTATTCTTTTTTCTTTCCTTTTCTTCCTCTTTTTTTTTTTAACAAAAAAACTTATTATTATTATTATTGCTTTTCAATCATAAACAATTAGAATCAAATAATTATTAACTATTGAACTTATTTCTTAAACCTTTAACTTGAACTTATCTTTTTATTTGCAACCATGAACTATATTATTATTGTCGTTTAAATACTTTTCTTCTATTCTTTACTACATAAATCTAATAGAAGAAACAGAAGAAAAGACGAGAGATTTAAACAACACAATCCTAGAAACAGAAAAAAAAGAAAACTAATACTTGTATCATTGCTGCTTATTCTATAAACATCTTATTAAGCAGCAACAACATCACATCTTAACTTGGTTAAAAATCCCAAAATA